>PVKS010047614.1:0-12755 GCA_004027875.1 Aplodontia rufa | reverse complement strand
GTCTCTTGTTCAGATGTTTTTGGTGGGACTTCAGACTCAAGGAGTTCTTCAACTTTTCCCACTGCCTCCTCCATCTTCATTTCAGAATTTCAAGTTAAATCATGCGGTAAAATTTAGGAAACGATATCAAAGATGCAACAGGAAAGCCACCTGCGCTCCGCTGCGGCGCCATACGTTCTTGCCCGCTCCGCGCGGTATGCACCGACCAGGCCCGGGCTCTCCCGGCTGCAGCGACTAGGGACGCGCCGGCCGCCACCGCTTCCTCCTCCTATGCAGAAGCCCCGGCTACCCGCAGTCTCAGTCAGCGCCCCTGCCAGGCAAGGGAACCTCGCCACATCCGCAGCTTCCACCTCCAATTCCCTTCAGTCGTCTGCGCTGCCCCAAGAAAATCTGAGGTGAAATCTTAATGTACTTTTGATTTGCATTTCTCTGATTTCTAGAGATTTAGAGCACTTTCTCATGTGTTCATTGGCTTGCTCAGTTTCCTCTACTGAGAAGTTTCTTTTTAGCTCTTTGGCCCATTTATTGATTGGATTGTTTGTGTTTTGGGTTTTTTTTTTTTTTAAAGACAGTGTGAGAGAGGGAGAGGGGGGTGAGAGAAAGAGGGAATCAATTTTATTTAGTTTTTCATGTGGCTTTCCTTGCTCTGAGACTTCATTGTATACATGGTGCTGGGGTTTGACGTGCACTCGCGCATGCCGGGCAAAAGCCATAACTGCTAAGCCACCACTCCAGCCCTGGTATTAAGTTTTTTGAGTTCTTCGTAAATTTTGGACATTAGTCCTATCAGAGGAAGCACAGGCCATGATTATCTTCCATTCTGTAGACTGTCTCTTGACAATTTTGACCAAATCCTTGGCTGAGCAGAAGCTTGTTAGTGTAATGGCATCCCACATATTGATATTTGATATTTGACTTTAATTCTTTCACTTTAGGAGTCTTGTTGAGAAAGTCTTTGCCTACTTCCAAATGCTGGTGTTGGTCCTAACATTTCTTCTACCAGTTGTATGATAGCTGGTTTAATTCCTAGTTCCTTGATCCATTTTGATTTGATTTTTGTGCAAGGTGAGAGCTAAGGAACTATTTTTAACTTCCTGCAAATGCCTGTCCAGTTTGTCCAGCACCATTTGTTGAATATGCTGTCTTTCCTACAAGTTATTTTTTGACCCCCTTTATCAAAGATCAGGTGTTTAAAGATTTGTGGGTTTGTCTCAGAGTCTTCTATTCTATTCCATTGGTCTTAATTCCCATATAAAACTACTTTTTAAAAAAACTTACTAATATAAAATAATAAAGAAGGAAAAATACTTTCTTAGACATGCACACACACCACTTGCAGATGGACTCAAGATCAAGATAAACATCCACATAGACCAGAAATGAAGCAACATATCAAAGTGGGGAATGGAACTGGAGCCATAACCTCCTGGGTTGCAGGTCTGGAAGCAGGCAGGGGTGACAAAGAGGTTAGATCTTATAGTATAACTGGTTTAAATGCTCTATCTTAAAAAAAAAAAAAGGGTGGGGGGAGAGGTCTGGAGCAGTGGCAGTGGCTGGGTGGTTACAGTGCTTGCCTGGCATGCACAAGTGTTCGGGTTCAAACCTCAGCACCCACGAACAACAATTAAGTGTCAGAGCAATGAAAGCCATGTGAAAAACTCAATAAAAATTGATTCTCTCTCTCTCTCTCTCAGTGTCCTTCTCTCTTTAATAAACAAATAAATAAAATAAAATGCTCAACCTGATAGAATGAGTGGATTTATGCTGACAGTCAGAAGCAAAGGAGGGCCCTACCAAAAAAAAAAATGGATACATAAATGAGCAAAAGAAAACAGAAAAGTAAAATCCCCTCTCTCTCTCCCTGTGGGGAGCTGTGAGTCTGGAAAGGTGTGAAGGTAACAAGTTATGTGACCCATAACTGAACTGATCCGGTTAGTAATTTGAGTAAGGTCAATAGGTTAGGTAATAATATTATTGTATTGCTGATAATTATCCCAGGTTATATAAGCAAATGTCCTTGTTCTTGGGGAATACGCACTGAATTATTATGCAGAGCTAAAGGGATATCAGATCTGGAACTTGCTATCAAACTGTTGAGAAAAAAACTATAAATGTGCTTTAATATAGATAAGCAAATGTGGTAAAAGTTTAACAATGATGAATCGGAATGAAGAGTACACAGGAGCTCTTCCTATTATTCTTGCTAATTTACTATAAACTTGAAATTATTTCAAAATGATGTTACAAAAATAGCAATTACACAGTGGCTGGGGGTTAGGCCCAATGGTAGGTCACGTGCTTAGTGTACACAAAGCCCTGGGTTCAATCCCCAGCACACCTGCCACCAAGAGAACAGTAATGAAAAAAACAAAAAATTAATTGGAAAGAACTGTATATTTTTGAGACAAATAAATTATGATAAAAATACATGTACAACTCAAGGTAAAAAATCATGAAAAAGGACCATAAAATAATTGCGAAAGTACAAAATATGACCATTAAAATATAACATAACAGGGCTGGAGCGGTGGCTCAGCAGTTTCGGTGCTTGCCTGGCAAGCATGAGGACCTGGGTTCAAACCCCAGCACCACGTACACAACTGAGTGTTGGAGCAACTAAGGCCATGTGAAAAACTGAATAAAGTTGTTTCTCTCTTTCTCTGTCTGTCTCTCTCACTGTCCCTCTCTCTTCAAAAAAAAAAAAAAAAAAACATAACAGATGGGAAAGACAGTTGGCTGGATACAATTAAAGATAGAGTTAATGCTTTGGAAATAGTACTGAAAATTCAAGCATAGTTTATATCAAAGAGATAAGAGATAAAAAAATGAGAGTCCAGATATGAGAAATGAATATAGATTATTCAACAAAAATCCAATTGTAATTCTAAAAGAAAGAATAAACAATATTCAAAAACAAATCTTAGGGGCTGGAGTGGTGGCTGGGTGGTTACGGCGCTTGCCCGACATGACTGAGTACACGGGTTCAAACTCCAGCACCCATGTGCACAACTAAGTATCAGAGCAACAAAAGGCACATGAAAAACTAAATAAAAATTAATACTCACTCTCTCTCACTGTCCTTCTCTCTTTCAAAAAAAAAAAAAAAATCTTGGTACTCCAGAGACTGAGGCAGTAGGATTGCAAGTTCAAGGCCAGTCTGGGCAATTTAGAACGAACCTTTCTCAAAGTAAAAATTTAAAAAGGGCTGGTGATGTAGCTCATGGTACAGCAGTTGCCTAGCAAGTATGTAGCCCTGGGTTTGATTGCCAGCACTGTGAACATACAAGCAAGCAAACAAACAAAAACGAAACCTTATAAGTCTTAGTTCAAAAGTTTATGCTAGGGCTGGAGCGCTGGCTCAGTGGTATTGCACTTGCCTGGCATGCATGAGGACCTGGGTTTGAACCCTAGGACCACCTACACAGATCTAAGTCTTGGAACAATGAAAACCAGATGAAAAAATAAAATGAAGTTTTTGCTAGTACTGAAATGTGTAAATTAAATACACACTCAGACACATTATAATGAAACTGTATGATATTGAGAACAAAAAGACAAATTTAAGAGTCACCAGGAGAAAAGAGTTTATAATCAAATTAAAAACCATTAAACTTTACCTGCAGCCTCAACACTCCCCAGACCGGGGATTGAACTCAAGGGCACTCTACCACTGAATTATATCCTCAGCCCTTTTAAAATTTTATTTTGCTAAATCCAAGGCTGGGCTTGAACTTTCAATCCTCCTATATCAGCCTTCCAAGTAGCTGGGAATAAGAACAGTTAAACTTAAAAAAAAAATTATCATCAGTAATGATAGATGATAAATAGAATGAAATATCTTAAAAATTGTGTAGGAAAACTCATCTACCAACCTCAAGTCAGCTAAGTTATCATCAAGACTAAAATTAAAATAAAGATATTAGGGGCTGGAGTGGTGGCTCAGTGGTTACAGTGCTTGCCTGGCACGCACAAGTACACGAGTTCAAACCCCAGCAACACAAACGTAATGAAGTGTCTGAGGAATGAAAGTCATATGAAAAACTAAATAAAAATTTTGCTTCTCTCTCTCCCCAACCCCTCTCTCACTGTCCCCTCTTTCTTAAAAAAAATAAAAATTAAAAAAGAGATTGGTTTGGGGCTTTAGGACTTACCTAGCATGTGCAAGGCCCAGCATTCAATCTCCAGTACCCCCCACAAAGAATTGCAGACATATATAAAATTCCTTACCACCCTCAGAACATTACTGAATATCTATTAAATAATGTAGTTCGTACACAAGAGAGTACATTCTCTATATACCCACACAGAAATGACAAATACCATAGTTAATATAATAACATGGTGAAATAATTCATTCATCTGAGCAGCATCTTGAGTAGACTGTCATTGCCAGCAGATCATGCTTGTTCCCTTGCCCTCTGGCATTTCACATAATCTTTGTCCATTTCTTGTTGATTCTGAAATTTTTTTCTTTTTTTTTTTGGTACCAGTTGCTTTACCACTGAGCCACATCCCCAGTGTCCTGCCCTCCAGCCCCCATTTTCAAGAGAGGGAGGGAGAGAGAGAATCAATTTTATTTATTTTTTCATCTGGCCTTTGTTTCACGGACACTTGGTTGTGTATATGCTGCTAGGGTTTGAATGCAAGTCCTTGCATATGCCAGGCAAGTACTGACTGCTGAGCCACCACTCTAGCCCATCCCTAGACCTTTTTACTCTTTACTTTGAAACAGGATCTCACTAAGTTGCTTAGAGCCTCATTAAGTTGCTAAAATTGGCTTTGAACTTGTGATCCTTCTACCTCAGCCTCCTGAGGTGCTAGGATTACAGTCACGCTCCATCACACCTGGCTGATTCTGAAATATTCTTAGTTTCTGTTATTGGAAATCTTTCACTACACAAAAGTAAAGGTGTTCTGGAAAAAAAATCGGGTCCCAGCATATGAAAATTGGCTGCAAGTTATTGTGAAACCAAAGAAAGAAGCAAACAGATTCAGGATTACACAGAATACAGTTTACTGGGGACTTAGAAACAGAAATATGTCTTCGGTGGTAGTAAGACAGGTGGGTCCCTACAGGACAAAAGTGACTTCATCCAAGCCAGAATACAGTTAGCTTATCTCGAGTTAAAATCAAAGATATTGGGCACATTCCTGGTCCTGATAGTGCTGGGTTGGGTCATAAAGTTCCACATAACACTATAATAGTTTTGTTAATTTGTAGTATGCTGGGAAACTATGTGAAGACTGGCCAGAGTTACTTAGATGCAGTCAGTCATGGTGATTACAAACCAAGTCAGTTGCAGTCAGATGAAGCTAGATTCTTACAAATGGTATAGCTGAAAGAAATCAGAAGGTGAAAGGAGGGATAAAAGCGGATCAGAACACCGGAAATTTTATTCTTATCTTACATAGCAACAGCGTTAGGTTAAGGAACAAGAAAAGGAGGTTTAAGTATGTTACAAAATAAAAAATAAAATAACTAAAACTTATAAAAAAATAGATGGGAAGAAAGCTGGGAATGTAGCTCAGTGGAAGAGTGCATGCATCCCTAACATGCTTGAGGCCATAGGTTCAATCCCCAGTACAAAAAAAAAAAAAAAAAAAAAAAAAAAAAAAAAAAAAAAAAAAAAAAAAAAAAAAAAAAAAAAAGGGGAGAGAGAGATGGCAGATATAGTCTCACTTTTGCAATGGAGAGTCAATAGATATTGCTCAAACATGATAAACTAAGGTATATGTTATAAGTATATTATTAGAATTATAGAACTGATTACAAGGAGATCAAAAATCAGAAAGGGTTAAAGTCAGTTGAAGGGGTGGGATAGGAGAATTTTCTTTTTGTTTAAATGTTTTCCTGTTGGTTGAATTTTTATACCTTATACAAGTTTTAATTTACCAATTTTAAAAGTAGATACCATTACAGTGGCCTTCTGTCTTGACTCATGGGGCTCCTTGTATAAGAATTCTTGATTTAGGTTAGATCTTTGCTTTGAAATGAGAGATTGTCTGGAAAATCTAGCCCATGGAAATGTCAACATTACTGTTTTTGGTGTGCGATGAATAATGACTTCAAGAAGACAGGGCACATGAAGCGGGGAGGACAGAGGGAGGGAAAAGAGGGAGAAAAAAAGGGGTTATCAATTCTATAGGGTACACTTGACTCCCATGAAAAGCCAAAATATACTCAGGCAGGCATATAAATCTAGAAATTTCAATAATTAAATATATGGATATGATCATTTATACCTGGAACGTGGGGGAATTATAAAGGAGACATGAGATCGGGGAGTGGGTGAAGTGGTGGAGGTCCTGGACAAGGATCAGGTTTAAGCTGCTTTGTCATTACAAATGCATGTATGAATGTGTAACAATATGTAAGACTATGTTGAACCAATAAAAAGGAAAAATAAAAAGCAGACAGGGCACTCCACTTAGTAGAGACTAAACTTTTTATCTTGGCATTCAGGCTTTCCATAATCACATTTCATTTTACCCACCCTACCTTATCTATTGCCACAGCAATAGGTCCTCTACCTTGTGTGTCCACTGCCACTCTTCTTGGTCTCCTTCCTACCCTCCATATGCTTTATTATAACTTGTTATATGTGAAACATTTTTATGATGGACTGTAGTCTCCTGGAATATATATATAATCAACAAATGATTGAATTAATGAATTTGACTGCTTTGGGATTTTGCATTTTCTGTATTTCTCTAGAACTCTCCTACCCCCAACTGCCTTGCACCCACTTCAGTTTCTTTCTTCTCTAAATTCCTGTCACTAATACCCTCAATCCATTCCTGCAGAAAATTATATAGATAGCCCACTCCGTGCAAGGTCTGTGCCAGGTTCAAGATAGAGTCAAGTCACTATCCAGAAACAAAGCAGATAATAGACAGATATCGATCTAATTATAATTATTAAAGTATTTCAGAGCACAGTATGATCCTGAATTCTCTAATTGAATTGTCAACTATTTCTGAGGAAGGTGCAAAGAAGTATTCGTAGTCTAAATGGAAGGATTAAAATGTAACTGCTAATCACCAGACAGTGACACACACTTTAATTCCATGTAATCCCACATGTTTGTAATCTCAAGAGGCTGAGGCAAGTTTGAGGCCAGCCTTAACAATTTAGCAAAACCCTCAGCAATTTATCAAGACTATGTACATACTTTAAAATATTAAATGTTAAAGACTATTTAACTATTGCTATGCAGGAGGATCCCAAATGGGCTACAGATGTAGCTCAGTGGTAGAGTGCTTGCTAGCATATGTAGGCATCTGGGTTCAATGGCAAGCCAAAAATATAAAAAGAATAATGTTAATTGTTAAAAGAATAAATATTAAAATGTTATCTCAATTCCTTGAAATTTGGGATTTCAGAAATTGAAATTTTTTGTTTTTTGATTTCTGGTGCTAGAGATCAACCAGAGCCTTGTGTATGATGCTCTACCAAGTAATTAAGAATTGCATTCAAAATGTAATTGCTTAAAGAGACAGAGAAGATTTTCCAGTTTGTAAGACTTACACATGTTTCAGGGACGTAAGATGTGAGTAGATGGAGAGATATTGGGCAGGAAATGCCAAGGTAGAAGTGGGGAGAAAACAAAAAACCCACAATGCAACTACTATAATTTCTTGGTGTGTGGTGTCTGAGTGGAACTCTTTCTAGGACCGCCTCCAGATATCAAATTCTTCCCATTTTTAACTTCAGCTTTCTTATATGAAGTGCCGTAGTATTTGCATAGAACCGATACATAACATCATCTTCAGATTACTTATACCTAACACAATGTCAATATTATATAAATAGTTCTTGTACTGTATTATTTAGCAAATAATGTCCAGAAAAAAAGTTTATACATGGACAATATGGTCACAATTAAAAACTTTTTTTGATCTGTGGTGAGCTAAATATGTGCAGAAGGAATCTGTGGACATCTATATATCCACAGATATCTGACTGTATATTCAAACATCACACATTTTTTTTTGGTAGTAGTGGGAACTGAATTCATGACCTTATGCGTGCTAGACTAGCACTGTGCCAAATGTATCACTAAGCTACATTCCTGACCCTTTTTAACTTTATTTTGAGACAGGGTTTGGCTAAATTGCCCAGGCTGGCCTCAGACTTTTAATCCTTCTGCTTCAGCCTCCTGAGTAGCTGGGATTATAGGTATGTGTCACCATGTCTAGCTCAAACATTATTGATTTTAATTGATATGTTATAGGGAAGAAAATATTAAGCATAAGGCAGAACATTTTGTGTTCAGTTATGAAGTTGTTTTGAATGAAACTTTTTAAGGGCAAGGGATACAGATTGCATATTTTTGGTTTCAATAAGAAACTTTGGAAATCGTACTTAATCTGGAAGTTAAATTTGTAAAAATTTGAATACATCATTACCTTTTCTGTTCTGAGTCAACTTTGCTCATTCTTTTTTTTGAGAGAAAAAGGGAATCATTTTTACTTTTTCATCTGGCTTTTATTTCTCCAACACTTAGTTTTGTGTGTGTGGTGCTGGGGTTCAAACCCTGGTCTTCACACATGCCAGACAAGTGCTGTACTGCTGAGCCACCCCTATTTGGTCATTATTCATTACATAATATGTATCTTAAATCTTACAACCATGAGCATTGGTCATTATGCTTGACATAGTATGCATTCTAAATCTTACAACCATGAGCAATGGATATTATGATGTTCATTTTACAGTTGAGAAAACAAAATAACCAGAAATTTTGTCAATTGTCTTAGGAAAATGTTATAAATTTGAAGACCATTCACAAAAGAAACCAACATTTTCACAGCAAAGGCTGTTGGCTTTCTACCAAAATAAACTGTCTTCTTCTTGTTTAATAATAGGGTTTAAGCTTGTATATGTATGCCTTATTAGAAACTACATTTCCAGACTTCCATGCAGCTGAAATAAACATGATCACGTAACTATTTTCACCAATGACATGTGGATGGAAGTGACTTGTAAACGTTCATCTAGTTCCTGTTCCTTAAAAGGAAATTGCTGTCCTATTGTTTTCCTCCTTCTATTTTTTCTTTCTATGGGCTGAAACTTGGATATGACTGAAATCTTCAACCAAAGAGGAAAAGACAAATCCCTTCGCACCTTGCTACTCAAAAGGGTTATTTTTGGACTACGAGTGTTAGTGTCTTCTGAGAGCTCATTTGTATCTCAGACTCCACCCAATACCTGTGGAATCAGAATCCACATTTTAACAAGATCCCAGGTGATTAGAGTTTACATTCAACTTTGAGAAGCACTTCTGCAGCAGGTAGCAGGGCAGCTTTACGGAATGGAATAAATGGTCTGTGAACAATCTTGCCCTTGCCTTCCCCAGACGCTCTATAACCTTCTTCTAGCTTCTTTAAGCAATTGAATCTGTAGGCCTTGTTGTCATAATAGCATACATTCACTTGGCATAATTTGCATCATTTGTTGACCCCAAAATAGGTTTTGCATCAATTTAGGAAATACTTAATGAACACTTTTTTTTTTAAGAGAGAGAGGGGGACAGAGTGAGAATCAATTTTATTTATTATTTATTATTTTTTATTTATTTTTTTTTTTAAAGAGAGAGGGACAGTGAGAGAGACAGAGAAAAAGAGAAACAACATTATTTTGTTTTTCGCATGGCCTTAGTTGCTCCAACACTTAGTTGTGTACGTGGTGCTGGGGTTTGAAGCCGGGTCCTTGTGCTTGCCAAGGCAAGTGCCAAAACCTCTGAGCCAGTGCCGAAACAGCTGAGCCACCACTCCAGCCCCAATTTTATTTATTTTTTCATTTGGCCTTATTTATTGTTTCTCTGATACTTAATTGTGTATGCTAGGCAATTGCTCCAACCCCTGAGCCCTTGAACACATTTTTAAAGGAAACTATTATTCTAGGCTACATGTCTATCTATCTCCACGTATATATGTTTTTGTGTGTATGGATATCTATATCTTCGTATACACACATGAAGAATCCTAAATTACTTAAGGCTGGACTGTTTTCCTCTAAAAACTTATAATTTATTAGAGAGAAGACCAGGAGCTTTAGGATGGTACATGCTATAAGCAAGTATAAGGAATATTTGCTATTTATTTATTTATATGACAGTCTCTGGTAGACAGAATAATGTTTTGGCAAACATGTCTATGTCCTAATTTCTTGAACCTGTAAATATGTCACCTTCCAAAAGGGTCTCACTGATGTAATTAAGAGTTTAAAGATAAGAAGTTTCTCTTGGATTATTGGCCCAGGTGGGGCCAATAATCACAAGGAGCCTTATAAAGAGAGAGGCAGCAATCAGAGAAGTAACTGCCAAAGTTGAAAAGATGCGATTGCAGGGATGGGGCCAGGACCCCAGGAAAGCAAACAGCTTCTAACATCTGGAAAAGGTAATGGACAGATTCTCTTCAAGAGCCTCCAGAAAGAATGTAGTCTCGACATATTAAGGCTGTTCTTGGACTTCTCATCACCAGAACTGTAGGATGATAAATTTGTACTGCTTTAAGCCACCAAGTTTGTGGTAACTGGTTATAATAGCCAGGGAAAATTAATATATGTTTTTTTTCCATTTTGAGCAGCCCATGCCTCATCCCTCAATGTGTCTGGGTGGGAGGCTGAGTCTGACATTCCTTTCCTTATACGATTATAGGGTAAAGGTACATTGGCCAATTATATATTCTTGCTCAGGTGGGAATGATGTAGACACAGGATAAGGAAACATTCAGCTACGGTGGCAGGAGTGGCCAGTTTGTGTGACATGATCTCGCCTTTGCTCCCTTCTGCCCAACTCCCTTAGTCCCTATCCATTTGTGGTGCCTGGTTCACTGGTTTTCCTATTGACTCTGTTACCTACCCTATATTCTTTTTTTTCTTTGTGTGTGTGTGTGTGTGTGTGTATGTGTGAGTGAGTGTGTATGTTATTGGGGAGTGAATGTAGCAGTGCTCTCCCACCAAATATATCCCCATTCCTTTCTTAAAAAATTGAGACAAGGGTCTTGCTAAATTGCCAGGCTGGCCTTGAACTTGAGATCCTCCTGCCTGAACCTCCTCAGTAGGTGGGATTCCAGGCATATTCCACCTTGATGGTCTGCTACCCTGTATTCTACCCATCAATTCTCTGGTTTCTCCTGCTTCCACACAGGTGCTCCAACTCCAATTAAGACAGTTAAGGAGCTAATATATGCTTGTTTTAATATTCTTACACATTATTCTTCCTAATAGAGAAGGATATTTGATTCATTTTACATCCAGTGCTTCTATACTAATTGTCCTGTACTCATTATATTACTAGCTGAATAAAAGCAGAAAATAGCTAATAATGTAATAATACTTGACAGGGAGGGGTAATCATATGAGTAAGCTTTAAGTTTATCAGAAATATTTAGCAAAAAATGGAGACTTTGAAGTTGGACAGAATTTCTGTTGGCCAGATGGGGAGGGAGGCATCTAATCAACAAACCACAGGTAGTTCACTAATAAGAACCCTTCTGACATTTGACCATATTTTAATAGCCTTGCTTGTTTGTTCATAAACACGCAGGTTGAGGTCTTACCAAAACACTCCTTATTTAAAGAAGTCCACTTTAGGAGCTGGAGCGGTGGTTCAAAGGTTACAGCGCTTGTCTGGCATCCACAAGGATCCAAGTTTGAACCCCAACACTACGTACACGATGAAGTGTCAGAATAATGAAAGCCACAAGAAAAATTAAATAAAGTTGATTCTCTCTCTCTCTCTCTCTGTCCCTCTCTTTAAAAAAAAAAGGAAAAAAAGTTCACTTTAAGCAGAGGATTCTATCCATTCATAGGTAGGCCAGAGCTTATTGCTGTCACCTATACCCTCTCTTGACATAGCAGAAGCCTAGCTCCGCAAATTTCCTTCTACATTCCCTTTCAGTTGCTAGCAGGGTTCCATAGCTTCACTCTGCTCCTATCTTGTTTTAAATTTAGCTCAACAGATCCCTTGAGAGGCTGGAAGAAATTAGCTGTACTCAAGAAGGGGTGGTGGTGCTGAAAGCACCCCTTGATCTAGAAGATTCCTTGGTCTTGTACAGAATAACTAAGTTTAAAGTATGTTGCTTTCCAATACTCAAATTTATATGGAATAACAGAAGACTCAGAATAGCCAAAACATTACTCAGCAAGAAGGAGGAGGAAGGAGGCATCTCAATTCCTGACCTGAAATTATACTATAGGGCTACAGTAACAAAAACAGTGTGGTATTGGTACCAAAACAGAATGGAAGACCAATGGAATAGAGTAGAGGATTCTGAAATGAACCCCCATACCTTTAACTATCTGATATTTGATAAAGGGGGCAAAAGCATGGTGTGGAAGAATGATAGCCTGTTCAACAAATGGTGTTGGACAAATTGGACAGCCATATGTAGACAACTGAAATTGGATCCTTACCTTTCACCCTGCACAAAAATTAAATCAAAATGGTTCAAGGATTTTAAACCAGCAACCCTACAATTGCTTGAAAAAGAAGTAGGATCGACATTACATGACATAGGGGTTGGCACAGCCTTCCTTAACAGGACTCCCATGGCACAATCGGTAAAATCAAGAATAAATGCATGGGATGCAATTAAACTAAAAAGCTTTTGCACAGCTTAGGACTTAGTCAAGAGTCTCAAAAAGAGAGAACCTACAGAATGGGAGAAAATCTTTGCCTGCTACACCTTGGACAGAGGGCTAATAACCAGAATATACAAAGAACTCAAAAAATTAAATACCAAAACCA
>PVKS010047613.1:0-12760 GCA_004027875.1 Aplodontia rufa | reverse complement strand
TCTATATATATTATATCATTTCATTAGAAGCTTGTATGATTGTTCAACAAATAAATTTCTGAATAAAAAGGTTGATAACTATCATTTTAATTAATTTCCATTTAAATCATTGCGTGTGATAAATCAGATACGATTCTCCACATTTAATCACTAAATTTAAGAATGAGACAAAAAGTGTTAATATGATTCTCTTTGAAATACAGGTCTCCCCTCAATTGTTTCCTATTCTAGATAAAAATATGATGTCATGTTAATTTTTTTTGACATACTGTCTCACAACAGGCATGGAGCCAACAGGGCCAACAATCATGAAATGAAACCCCTGAAACCACGATATACTTTTCCTCCTTATAAGTTAATTATCTTGGCTATTCTGTCAACAGTGACAGAAAGCAGACTAACAGAATAAATTATTGGAGTAGGAAAAATGTGTAAAGATTATTGAATTGTGTTATCCTTAAAAGTGAGCCTCAACCATGGGTGAGATACTAAGGAAGCAGTTCAAATAGGCAAAACAAACTAGACAAAATTAGCGGACAGTTGGTAGAAGTCAACCCCTGTTTGTGGTTAGCTCCAATGATATACTATGGGGCCATAAAAAAAAATCCACTTTGGATATACTGAAGGATGTTTTTAAGTTCAGAAACATTAGGTTTCCCTCACCAAGGAGGATTGCTGCTGAATGTGCAGGCAGTCTTGAATCTCTAAAATGGCACCACTCTACAGTGTGTCTCCTCCTTCTGGATAAGCCAACAATTTGTTCTGGGAGTAAATAATATCTCTTCTATGTGGCTTTCCTTTTATCTTCTGATTATTTACAGAGCCTTATCCAATACCACTATCTAAGAGTTTGTGAAGAATTTTCTCTCCAATGTAGAATCCCACATAATATTACATCAGGCCAAGGAACCCACTTTATTACAAAAGAGAACCATGGCCATAGTATCCACTGGGTGTATCACGTATTGCACAACACAAAAACTGTCATAGCGTTGGAATGGAAGGCATATCTAAATCACCATTTTGGAACTGATATCATAAAGTTGGTACCCCATCCTCCAGGGAAATGCATAGTGAATGAAAGATTTTTTTTTTTTAAGTACCAGGGCTTGGACCAGGAGTGCTTAATCACTGTGCTACATTCCCAGACCTTTTTATTTTACTTTTTATTTTGCAATAGGCTCTTGCTAAGTTGCTGAAACTGGCTTGTAGTTGTGATCCTCCTGCTTCAGCCTCCTGAGTCACTGGGATTACAGGAGTGCGCCACTGAGATCATCTGAATAAAATATTTTTATATGGCAGTGGCTTACTCTAATTCCCAATGACCAATCTGGGGAATTTGTGCTACCTATACCCATAACTATTAGCTCTGCATAGTCCTGGGTCTTTAAGGAGGAAACATTTTCACTAGTGGGGGTGGGGGTACAACAAAAAAAGCATTGAACTCTAAGCTAAAGTTGCCACTTGGTGCTGCAGGATGTTTCATCCAAGAACCAGCAGGACAGACCCCTATTTTTCAGGGGTTATCAAGCCTGATTGTTGAGAAGAGTTTGGACTTATCACTCAGTAGAAACAGAGAAGAACGTATTTGGTAACCTGGTGATCCACTTAGGTGTCTCTTGCTGCTGTCTTCAGTATAGTGATGCTAAACGGACAAAATCAGAAGCCCCAACCTACAAAGTACTCCACGAACAGGAGTTTGGATCTTCCGGGACTAGAGTCATGTCTGGATTGATCCGTCATATAACTCAATCAGAACAGGCCCTGTGGAGATCTGGAGGAGCTGCTGTCAAACATATATAAGTTGAGAGGAGAACACAAGAGTTGACTGTGTTTAGTGTTGACAGATAAATACAGACCACCCAGTTAAATCAGAATATCAGATAGACATCTTTTAGTGCCAGTTTAAGCATTGTCATGGCAATATATCAAAATTATTTGTTGCTGATCTCAAATTTGAATTTAAGTTTCCTGAATTTTTATATGTACAAATTGGTAACCCTAAAAGTAGTGGACATCATGTATGCCTGAAAGTGTCTCATGAGGTCTCTTCAAGGAAGGACTTGTCCTTGGTGTTGGAAATGTTCTCAAACACTGTCAGGTGTTGGCCTCTTCGGGAATTGCCTTAGAGGCAGCATCAGTTCATCCAACTCCACACTCCTCTAGGGATATGCAACATCCCATGGACTTTTGGAATAGAGATATGAAAGTCTGACCACTTGAACCCAATAGGGGGCAAGTCAGCTAAGGCATTCATGTGGATCAGTTCCTACTAGTTTAACTAATGCTGTTGAACCTGGGAGACCCCTGCTCAGTCCTTCACTTGCCCATAGATTTAGGTCCCAAAGGCCCCCCAAATAAACATTCCGTACGCACCAACAAGACTCAGAGTCTACTTTCTAGAGAAAGAAAATTGCAACATTCTGCTTTTTCTGGATTATCTTGTCTAAGTGGGGGGGGGGATCTGCCTTCCTCTAAATAATTTTTTATCAAGATAATGTATATGTAGTAAAATTCGGAGGTCCAAGGTATACCCTGCAATCAGTCCTAAAAATTGTACATATTTGTGTAAACCACACTGCTATAAAGACACAAAAAATTTCCATCAATCAAGTTTCCTCTGGCCCCTTCCCAACTATTTCCCCACCTCCAGCAGCAGCCGCCACTGACTTAATTTCTATTTGCTTTGCCATTTCTAAAACTTAGCATGGAGTCATGCATTATTTATTCCTTTGTATCTGGCTCCTAGCTTAGTACACTAATGATTAAAATTACAATGGATATTTTGTCGAAAGATTTATGTAGACATATATACGTAGTCATTTCTGTTGAATATATGCATAGGAGTGAAAAATGTTGCCTCATAGGGTAAATAATATAGTTAATTTTTAAAAGAAAGTACTGTGTGATTTTCCAAAATGATTGTGCCATTTTGCATTCCAACCAGCAATATTGGGATTCTAGTGGCTTTCCAAAATTTGGAACTGTTAGTAACTTTTTAAACTATAATAGTGGAAACATACTGATATCTTTTGTGGTTTTCACTTGCATGTATCTGATATATAATAATGCTGAACACCATTCATGTGTGTATTGGACATTTGTGTATTTTTTAAATGCTTGCACAAATCTTTTGTCAATTTTAAAATTTAGATGTTTTCCCTTAATATTATTTATTTAAAGACAATCCTTATATATATTCTGATGTGAGCCTTTTGTAGGGTACATGCACTGTGAACAATTCCCTTCTAGTCTGTGGTTAATGTGTTTTTCTTTCTTATTTTCCTTTTCTTCTTTGCTTGTTGCTGGGAGTTGAACCTGGAGTCTCCTGCATGTTTGGCAAGTGCTCTAACACTGAGGCACATCCCTAGACATCACCAATACATTTTTTTAAATGAACTTTGATAAACTATTTTAAAATTTTGTTGGTGTTCCCTGTATCAACATTATTATGGTTAGTTCTTCCTCTTAAAAAGCTACTCGAGTGTTATATCATAAGCAGTTAAAGTTAATTCTAGCTAATATACTTTTTCATGTTAATAAATGAAACAAAAATTATGAACTTTCAGTTTAAAATGAGTACCCATTCTTTGATTCCTTAACCCGATATAAATTGATAAATGGTAAATATGAATTCAGATTTTAAGCACATTTTAAAAAATCAGGAAAAAACCCCATATTTTTAAGACTCAAGAAAGTGTCCAGTATACTTAAATTTTTTTGTTTTTATTGGTTCTTTTATTTATACATGACAATAGAATATACTATGACATAATTATATATTTATTTGTTTCTTTGGGTTTTTGTTTTTTTGTTTGTTTGTTTGTTCTGGGGTTGGGGATTGAACTCAGGGCCTTGCAAATGCTAGTCAAGCACTTTATCACTGAGCCACATCCCCAGCCTATGATATAATTAAAAAGCATGGAATATAATTTGTTGTAATTCAGTCCCCAGTATTTCCTCTTCCCTTCCCTTGCTCTCACCCCCTCTTTCCTTCCCTCTACTCTACTGATCTTTCTGCTATTTACTTATAGCTGTTTTTTAAAATTAGTGTATTGTGTATGTAATAACCCAACAATATGATTAATATTAACATTTGAAAGCAGTCTATATGTCAATGTTTTGAGAATTTTCATTTATGACATATTCTACTATAATATTAGCTTTTCCTTACAATTTAAAGATTTCAACATTATAATTTGTCTCATAATGGTAGAGGAGAGAGAGAGTGTGTGTGTGTATGTGTTTGAAGTGAAGAAATCCACTGGAGAGGAACTATTAAATTAATACAATTTTTTATGGATTGGGAAAAAGAAGAACTCAGTCTAAAAGTTATTCTTTAAATAAGAAAAGTAAATGCTATGAAAGTTGTGTTCAGTTTAACATTATACAGAAGAAATCAGTTTAAATACTAAAAATGTAAGCCATGATATTTAGAAAGATAATATTTTCCATTGATTTAATATTCCACACTTACATTTGTGCTGAAATGGGAGACACTTAAAACAGCACTAAGGCACCTCTAAGTAAAGTACTGATGCACATTGGCAATAAATTAGTAAAATAGATTTCTAAAAGAAAAAAATTAGATCCTTTAAAGTTTACTTAACTAGATAAATTTAATCACCATTTTCACAGTTTTCAATTAATTTGCAAGACAACAACTATGGGTGATTTAAGGAAGACATAAAATATCTTTGTTCTATGTTTCAATTTATATAATAATGCATTTTTTCAGAGTTTTCAAATTGTATTTGTTTATTTATGCCAATTTTTTTCTGGCCATTGTTAATCCTGAGCTTACATGATATATGAATATAGATGGTTACTTAATAGATGATATTGATTGTAATAATAATATATAACTCCTGAAATTATTATGAAAATTCAGTGAAATTATGCACGTAACTGGTTTACAACAGAACATAGGATATTTGGCAAGTATTACATAACTATTTATAATTATTACTAGTTTTATATACATACACATCTGTAATACATCTATCAGTTATGCTTATTTTATGGAAAGGATTCATATAATTGTATGACATAAACATACATGAAATGAACATTCTTTATATAAATAAGCATATGCATCTATATATAAATTTTTGTTTATATCACATAAAATTTCTTATAGAAAACATATTTCTATAATGAAAAATAGATTTTTGTATGTCTGTTCATCTATAATGATTACATAATTTTAGTTATAGAATGGTACAAAACCTTGATGTGGTGGCACATACCTGTAATTCCAGCAATTGAAGAAGCTGAGGCCAGAGGATCACAAGTTCAGGGACAGCCTCAACAGCTTAGCAAGACCCTAAACAACTTAGTGAGGTCCAACCTAGGTCATTCATAGAGATGTATTGGGAAGGAGGGGGAAGGGGGCAGGAGAAAGGGGTAAGGGTGGGAGAATAGGGTGGAAATAGGTGATAAATTCAATTTATTCAATTTTAAGAATATATATGTATCATATTGTTTCAGATGTATTTTTGATTGTACAATAAATTTCTTAATAAAAATTATTCTAAAAATAAAAAATAAAAATAAATAGAAAAAGGACTGGGGATATGGCTCAGTAGTAAAGTGTCTTTGAGTTCAAATCCCAGTAGGAAAACAAACAAACAAAAAAAAAGAAAAACAACAAAACAAAATAAAAAGAATAGCAAAAAGATGCTATTGAAAAGTTTACAATGTCTATGAGACACTACATGACACGTACACACACTGTTTAGAGATTTACTAATCTCATTTATTTTCCTTTTTTCCCCCTAACTTTTCCATCAACACATCAGGTTACAGCAAGTGACAACACATTGTTGTCCTATTAGGTATTAAGTTTTCCATAAAGAAACACAGGCCCATGTACTGCTGACTTCAAATGTGATTTCAAAGATAGATGCTCATTCTCTGCTTTGTAAGGGCTGATAAAAAGGAAAATAAAAAAGGAAGCTGTGAAGGAAGATGAAAAGCAAATAATTACCTAGGATGTGGGTCTAGGATTAAATAAAGCAGTCCCTTTCAAAATGATTCTTAAAAATGCCACTAATACCTTCTGCTTCACATCTGATAGGAATCCAAGACAGTCAGTTTTGTCTGACTGAGCTGTTCCACATGGTTTAAACATCTTAAAATGTAACTTCTGCTAATCCAATGGCAAATGGATCACAAAATCACTTTTTTTTGGTAATGTTTTTACTCTCTTTTTTAATCAATGTGGTTTTTATAATTAAAATTAGGAGAATAAAAAAGAGCATATTTCTGCTGGACATAAGGAAGTTGATATGTGCAATACCATAGAAAGAAGAAATGTAGATGACAACAGTAGGAGATTTAAAGTCTGGAGTTTCAGATTTTGTAAGGATTTATGATTTTTAAACAAAGAAACATGCAGGAGATGGTATAACATATTTTATATCCATCTACTATGTTTTTAAAATTAAATTATCATATTATAAAGTCAGACTACCTGAATTGCTCTTGGATTTATCCATCATTTCTCTGACCCTTGCTTTTTTATCTTTAATTTAATTTAATCTAATTTTATTATTACTTTTAATTCTAGAAGTAAAACAGTAATAGCACTGCAACAGCATCATAGTGCTTCTTAATCCTTGAGATTCTAAGAAATGTCCCTGGCACTACACTAAGTAAGCAGTATTGTTACGCTTTACTTTTTGTTCTTTAGCTATGTTTTCTTCACTTTCACTTCTCTGTTCAAATTATACGCATGGGTAATGCTGAAGCTGACCTATCAGAATATCCCATCCCTCATATTAATACAAGATTTAACTGAACACATGAACTAAGATGGACCACTCATAGTGTCCTGTCAACTTATTTTATTTCTGGACATCATTTTTTCTTAAATTGAAATTGAAACTTTAACAATAAGGTGGGTACTGCACCACCAGCATCAATCTTGCAAGAAGATTCTAAATGGAGAGGTATGTATTCACAGGTAAGCAGGTAGATAGATATAGCTCTGGGGGAGAGAATAAGTGGGAGAGGTGTGTGGTGTGTATGTGGAGGGAACAGAGAGAGAGAGAGAGAGAGAGAGGAGAGTGGAGATATGATAATATGATACCATCTGCATACTTGAATTGTTCTGTGATGGTTAGATTTATGCATGAGTGTATAAATTTAACTGAACTACTATAGCTTGTAAAACATTATACTGGGGTATATCTGTGAGAGTGTTTCCAGAGAGATTCTTTTGACCGCACAGACTGTAGAAAAAAATCACCCTGCAGTGTGAACTGGCATCACCCAGAATGTCCACAGCCCAAATATAACAAGAAACACAAAAGAAAGGTAGATTTGTTCTCTCTGAACTGCGATCTTCATCAAGTCCTGCCCTCGGACATTGGTGCTCCTGGGTTTTGTGCCCTCAAACTTGTACTTGGTACTTGGAACAGCATCTTCCCCTCCTTATTCCGGCCCAGACTTAGGTCTTTATGCTTAGACCAAATGATACCATTGCCAGCTTTCTTCATTTGCCAGCTTGTAACCGTATGAGCAAATTCCTATTTTGTGGTGTATGTGTGTATGTGCGCACATGCGTGTGTGTGTGTGTGTGTGTGTGTGTGTGTGTGTGTCTGGAGAGAGAACTTGTTGGTCTCTCTCTGGAGAACTCTAAATTTATTCCAGGAGGGTACAAGATCTTCTCCTGGACCATTAAGTTGGCCACTAATTATTTGTATTTTTTCTTTCCGTTTTTCACTTACATTCCTTTCCTTTATTTTCTTCCTGCTTTCTTTTATTTATGCAAGTTTGAATTGGATTTCTGTCATTTGTGATTTGACCCACATATAAGATTTCTCTAATGAAGAAGTTAAGACGATGATAGTCTGAATATGTTTTTAAAATATTTGAATGTGGACTAATACAGTACTGGGATCTGAGTTAATTTTTTTTAATGCAATATTGAATCAGTTGTTTGAAACAACACATATTGTATATATTTAACCTTAGTGTGAAGTATGTATAGGTCAAACATTTCCCTAAAAATTGTCTCATGCAACACAATTTATGTTGCTTTTTGAACTTATTTTTCCTTATTATAAAGGAAATCATTTTATAATAAACATTTAGTCAAGGAATTCCTCTTTTGTGTAATACATGTATTGAATACATCATTAATTGAATTTCAGTAATTTATAGTTTCTTGTTTATTAGAAAATCAATCACTGCAGAACAAAGTCATTGATTTTCTTCTCCATAAATATCAGATTAATGTTTTCAAGAATAAATGAATACCAAGTTTGTAATATTACAGGCCTGGATTTATGAATAAAAGTACTTGGCAGACTTACAGACTTGCAACAGCCAAGTGAAGTAAGGAGATAACAGTTTTCAGAGAAGAACCTCAGTTTTTTATCAAATTTCATGGGAAATGTACTAGGAGGATTACTACCATGGCAATGAATGCAGAATATGATAAAGTCATGAAATATTTCTGTTTTATTTGTGAACTTCTAAGAAAAGGTACTTGAAAGAAGGAGTCTTACAATGGATCAGACTGAATAACATAGAATGTTGCTATCAAGTAAGTACATAATGGATTTCATTCAAGACCTCTTCCCTTCCACATTTTTTAATTGATATGTCTGCATTTGCAAGGATCTGCCACTTATTCAACACAATTCTGCTAAGCCATTGGGAAAAATTATGATTTTGTGTTACATGAAATCCAGGAAACTAACATTTGAGGATATACATTTAAAACTTCTGACAACATCTGGATGAAATTCACTGATGTTTCCGTATCTCTTTTGCCATTATTTCATTAAAAAGGTAAGGGTTCAGAAAAAGTATTTGCTAATTTTAATTAGAGGAACAGACAGATATTAGAATGATTAGAATTATATTTTTTAGGAGAGAGAAAGAAAGAAAAAGAGAATCAATTTTATTTAATTTTTCATCTGGTTTTGTTTCTCTGATACTCAGTTGTATATGTGGTGCTAGGGATCGAACCCAGGTCCTTGTGCATGCCAGGAAAGTGCTTACCACCAAGCCAGCGCTCCAGCCCTTACAATTATATTTTTAAATCCTAAGGTTCATTTAATTTTCAAATCTCAGGTTAAATCTTATCAAATATTTATCTGACTTACATTAATTTTCTTTTGTGCTGAAGTACAATATTATATCTATTAATCTTTGGTATGATTGGTTTCAGTGGGGATGGAAATAAAAATCACACTCAAATTCTGAAACAATGAAAAACAAACAGAGGATTAAGACAGGGGCAGAATAATATACTCATTTCAATAAATGATAAGCTTAATATTGGTAAATGTGGTAAATGTGGTTTATATCTTATGGATAAATGGGTTTCCTAATACTGCTTAATCAAATATTACAGATATACTGGGACAATCATGTAGACTCCTTACCAAATCACCTAGTGCTCTTCAATAATCGCTATCCCTCTTATAGTTAAGATGAACCATGTGACTAGTTCGAACCAATGTGCTATATGGCCGATGCTTAATATTGAGTTCTAATCTATCTGGTCCATTGGTTAGTATCCAGTACTAACCAATACACTATATGTCATTTCCAGACCAAAGCATTTAAAAACTGATGTTCAAATCAGGTTTTTTTTCCTTCACCTTAGAAACATCACCAGAAATCCACATTTCAAAGGAAAGATGTATGTGAACTGGATCTCTAAGTCATTGTATGGTAGTGAGTAGCCTTGGCGAGCTCCTGATCCAAATTATACTTTGACATATGTTTAGTCTATTTTTTGCCTTACAAGTACATCTTAGAGAAGGAAGAAAAATTTATTTTGGACTCACAGAGTTTCAGTTATTGGTTGGTCAACTGTGTCACTCTGGTTTTGAGGTGAGGCAGAGCAGCATGACAGAAGGTAGTGGCAGAGAAAAGCTGCTCAGTTTATGGGTTTTGTGAAACTGAGAAAGTGAGGAGCCAGGGACAAGGTGTAACCCCCAACGCACCCCGCCATGACCTACTTCCTCCAGCCACACCTACTGGCCTACTGTTACAATCCAGTACTGTGTTCAAATTATTAATCCATCTGATTAATAATTTGATGAGGTTGCAGATCTGATAATCATTTTACTCTGAACATTCCTGCATTCACACATGAGCTTTTAGTGGAATATTAATGATCTAACCATTACTGCATGTGAAACTACTGCGAGTTGAGTTTATTACCTCATTGTTGTCTAGTTCAACATATCCAAAACACATTCTCTTCTACTCCTTTGGCAGAGGTAGTCTTCTCCTGTACATAATTTGTTGAATAGGGTAGTAGAGTGGAACATATTCTTTTTCAAGAAATGAGGAAAAACAACCGGGGTAAATTTGTCAAATTATTTTCTCACAAAATCATAGATCATTGGTGCCCTTAGATGTTAGCAGTTCTCAAAGATGGCTAGACTTAACTAATGAGCCCATGGACTGTTAATGGTTTCCCCACCCCACTTGGGGGAAAGCTTAACAGCCTACTCAGACAGTCCTTCTACTTTCCTAAGCCCATTTCCCTTTTACAAGCCACTATTCCTACAGTGGGTATTTTTCTGGGAATGCAGATGGACAGCATCATGTGGCTGCCACATGTCTCAGAAATCGGGCAAAAAAAAAAAAATACTAACATTTAGGCTATATTTGGAGAAGCACAAAAATTTCATTTACATATCTATTTCTCTTCTTACATTATTTATACCCATGTTGTTACAGTAAAGCCTATCAGAAGTTAATGAAAATATCAACACTAAGATATGCAAATAATGAAATTTCAACACAGAGATATATCAAATTTCAACACAAAATCCTTTTACATGAATAATCATTAGGGAGAAATAGACATTGAAAGAAATTAAATTATGTTAAAGCAACAGCATAAAGATTCAAAATGGTGTTCTGAAGAGAGACGGCTTCCCTAGCAGCTCCCAGGCTGGACGGAAAATCCCCAGTTCATTTCCGGTATTTTGAGGTGCGTTTGGGGGATTAGCATCTTGAAACCCCAGTCCTAATTTGCTCAGTGGATTTGAGGAGCAGAGACTTGGGAGAACTGAGTGTGTTTTCGTCAGTGCTGGGATGCAGTGCGCAGCCATCTTTGTTTACATTCCAACTGGGAGTGGGGGAGGAGTCTAGCAGGCAGCGAACACATCGTCTCAGTGAAGCCTCTGCACTTTAAGGATAGCACTATTGTGGGCTTTGTTTACCTTCCGCTGGAGCGGGGTGGGCGAGCAGCATGCAGCAAGTGGGCCAGTGAGCAGTGGTGGAACCGAACAGAGCATGGAGATAAAAAGGGATTTTATCCATCCTGCCAGGGATGCAGAAGTGCGGGGTTATCTTATTACATTCTGCCGGTGGGAAGGCTGTGAGCAACTGCAATATGGCCGTGAGTGGGTGCAGTGGGTGGAGCAATGGCTGCAGTTGTGGAGCTGAACAGAGGCAGCCGACCTCATCACTGATCCGATCAGTGATGTTTACAAAAACAGAGCATTGAGGAGCGCATTTGCAGACCCCCACTGAGCTCATACACTGCAGGGGACAAGAGCTGTGCTGGGAAGAGCCCTGCAGAGGTCCCCAGTGGAACAGGCTGCTTAGTGGGAAAGCCGGGCCACCATTCCAAACCCCAGGAGACAGCTCTCTGGCTTTTTAGAGCAGCCTAGGAAAACTGCATCAGAAAATGGTCATGGACTTCAGTCTGATCCAGGAAGAGAAGGCCTTGGCCAGGCCCAGGCTCCATTCTGCTTAGGGGATCTTCAGTTTGTGGAATAAAGGGGAGCAATTCCCTGCCCTGTCCACTGCCCTCAGCCAGAAGGATCACTTGAGAAGTTAAAGGCTCTGAGTCTTCTGCCACAAGAGACAGTGTATGCATCTCCTAGCAGAGAGAGAATAGAAATTCATCCATACCCCTGCTCAAAGCCTTTAACCTACTCATATCCCATTTTTATCTTTTCCTCATCCCTAATTGACTTGCTGAATACATGCTGACACCTTCTAGTTATTTTTTCTAACTCAGGAATTCCACCCTACCCCACTTCCTTGGATTTCTAGATTGTATTTCCCCCATCTACAGAGGCCCTGTTAACTGAAGTAAAGGTCATTCTTCAAAACGGGTATTTGCTGGTTATCTTAACATATTGTGAGAGCTCTCATGGAAGCAAACCACTTCTAAAGGTGCTAATCACAATTATAATAGTTTTAGTTGAAACTGTTCAGTGTATACACCTATAGGCTCACATTTCTTCATTGACTGGACTGGAAGCTGTTGAGCTGTGCTTCCCAAGTAGCACCCCAGCCCCAGAAAGCACAGGAATAATAAGCTCCAATAACCCTTACAACAGTAACTAACATAGTTGGTCTTCAAAACACATCCCCTATATCTGAAAATGAGGAAAAGGGATAATTACTCCCACCCTCACCTTCACAGCTTCACATCCAAGGACTCCATGGCAGAGGTCCTGGATGAAAACCAAGAAAAATATATCAACACTATGATCAGTAACTCAATAAAGGAGTTGAAAGAAGAATTAAGGAATGAAATCAGAGAGCAGTTTCAGGTGATGAGAGACAACTTTCATAAGAAATAAGGGAACAATTCCATGAAATGAAAGATCATATTTATAAAGAGTTAGACATCCTGAAGAGAGATGTAGCAGAGTAATCAGAATTGAAAAATACTGTCAACCAAATCAAATCCTCACTAGAAGATACTAAAACCAGCGTAAACTCAACAGAAAATAGAACCTCAGCCCTCAAAGAACGAACATCA
>PVKS010047612.1:0-12758 GCA_004027875.1 Aplodontia rufa | reverse complement strand
TCACCAACAAATTAGAGAGAAGAAATCAATCTTGCCAGCCTTTCCTTTTGACAGTCACCAAGCATAAGGTAGGAATCTAACCCTGTGCTGCATTTACACTCTACCTTCTTTCCTAGACGATCCTGGGCATTCAGTGTGAGCTCCAGAAACAGCTCAGGAATTTCATTTCCTTGGACCAACTTCCTATGACTCCCCGATACAATGAGGGACGGTGCCTTGAAGGAGGGAAGCAACCAAGGTTTGCTGCTGTCCCTTCTGTCTTTGGAAAAGGTATAAAATTTGCCATCAAGGATGGCATAGTAACAGCTGATATTATAGGAGTAGCCAATGAAGATAGCAGGCGGCTTGCTGCCATTCTCAATAATGCTCATTACCTGGAAAGCTTACATTTTACCATAGAGGGGAGGGACACTCACTACTTCATTAAGCTTGGGTCTCTGGAGGAAGACCTGGTGCTCATCGGTAACACTGGGGGGAGGCGGATTCTAGAGAATGGTGTGAATGTCACTGTTTCCCAGATGACTTCAGTGTTGAATGGGAGGACTAGACGGTTTGCAGATATTCAGCTCCAGCATGGGGCCCTGTGCTTCAACATCCGGTATGGGACAACTGTCGAAGAGGAAAAGAATCACGTGTTGGAGATTGCCAGACAGCGCGCTGTGGCTCAGGCCTGGACTAAGGAACAAAGAAGGCTGCAGGAAGGGGAAGAGGGGATTCGGGCATGGACAGAGGGGGAAAAGCAGCAGCTTTTGAGCACTGGGAGGGTACAAGGTTATGATGGGTATTTTGTTTTGTCTGTTGAGCAGTATTTAGAACTTTCTGACAGTGCCAACAATATTCACTTTATGAGACAGAGCGAAATAGGCAGGAGGTAACAAAAAAAATCTCTGCCTTTGCGTCACCAAAGACTGCCTGTTTTTAAAACATAAAATGGTTTATTGTATTGGTTTTCTAGATCAGAACTCTGTATATGTAAATATGGAGGAAAAACATATCCAACTGCCTTTCAATGTGACGGAAGATGGTATTTTAATATTGTTTGTTTAAACTCTTTAAGAAATGACAGAGATTTTTAGTTCTTGTGTGGCAGTATTCAAAATAACACAAACAGAACTCAAACAGCTAAAAAAAGTTTCTGGAAAGCACCACTTTAAATTTGTTGAGCCATGCATATGTTCATCTATACAGAAAGAACCCAAGGTTCTCTATCTGGATTGTGACACTAAGTTTCATATTTAACCGCTGGCAGAACTTACAGGCTACTTGAAAAGGTGGTGTAATAGTTTCTGAACCTTGCATCTTAAAAGACTGCCAGCCCTTTCACATTTTCCAGATCTGTTATATGAAACTTAAAAAGAAGTGTAAAATGTCCTCGGCCACCCTCTCCTAGAGTCAGGACCCATTTCCCTCCTTCCCTAATTATTCCTCCTTGCTTGTTAAAGTAAATGCCATGTTGTTGTGCTGTGTTTTGGCGTGTGGTGGCTGGATTCTGCCTACCATGCCTCCCCATGGGTGGGGTAAGAAGACGGAACAGCCACTATTTGCTTGTGTGTACATGATACCAAAGCAGCTGGCCAATATGACCTCTCTCACATAACCTGTTTTGACTCAATTTTGTACAAAATTGTCCAGCTGTATTGGTGTCATGTAAACATAGCTTTTATTAACCTGGGTAGGAATTTCTCATTTATATATAGGGTGTGTTTTGGTCATAGTTTCATATTAGTCACTCAGTATTTATACACTAATCCAATGGTTTTGTGCACATGAAAGGTACTTTACTAAAAAGTATGATTCTGGTACAAAAAAATGAGGCAGTAGGTGGCACATGTTCCTGGGATGCCCATAAATACATTAATACTACTAGTGCAGAAATCTGTAAGAGCCAAAACCTTAAAAAAAAAAACAGACCTAGTACTAAAGTGAAAGGGAAGTACCAAAGGGAAGACCAAAAAAAAGTTGATGCCACATTGTTTCATCTCACTTAGATTTATCTTTCAGATGTACAATTCTGTATTGAACCTCCCAGCCATATTCAGAAAATTGAATTAAGTGGACCTTTTCCAACCTAAAACATTTCAACTAATTATAGAGAGGCAGACTAGTTTTTACTAACATAATTTATATGGTTATTTTAGTTCTCTGTCTTTGCCCATTTATTTTTATTTAATCTTCTCTTCTGCCTAGGAAAATAACTATTTTCTAGGATGGGTTATTTGTTTCATGATCATTAAAATTTGGAGAAAGGTCAGGATTAGTGTTAATAGCAGCTGCAGTTTCTCAGTCTCTATGAATCCTGCAGTAAAAGAAGCTTCTTGGTGAGCTGGGAGATTTGTGCCCAGTGACAAAAAGACAGTTTGTAAATGCTGTGTAATTGTAAGTTACCACAAATGAAAATGAATGACAGTGCAGTGTGGCCTATAGAAAATTCCCTGAGCCAGATTCTGCACTTTTATCACCACACCTGAACATTTGCTATGTCTGAGGGAGAATTTATGATGAAATGTTCATTTGGATTCTTTCCAGCTACTGCCTAAATGCAGTTTGGGGTCATTGCCTTGCTTTGTGATGACAGTTTCTTTAAAAATATGCAAAGTCAGAATCCCAGCTCATGTTAAGGTTTTTAAAGAGTCTGCCTCTTGTTACATAAAAGAGACCAAAAGGGAAAGGAAAGGACCCTAGCAGACAACTGGGGACTATATATTCAAACATTTCATTTTCATAACCTTCAAGTTGGGATTACCATATTCTTACACATGTATTGAGGCAGAAGGAGACAGAATTCATGAAGAACTCATCTCTTTATAGTTGGAAACACACCAGCTCAAGATATTTCTAATCCAGACTAAAATATGCTTCTAATCCAGACTAAATTGGGTTTTTCCTGAATCAGGCCTGTGTTATTGCTGCAATGTTTTCGCAGGATGGAATTCTAAAATTACTCGCACACTTGGTGAAAATTTGAATACCACCACACCAACCTAAAAATAGACCTTAAGTTCCTAGAATCTTTGATGTTCTTTTAAATCAATGGGAAAATAATTTGTGAACTGTATATAAAGAGTGCATTCATAAACGTGATGGTGTATTTTATCACTAATCCAAGATGTCAATATTAGAGTCTATTTTGCTTATATTTTAAGTGATTATACATTTTTGCAATTCACTAATGATGTGTCATTTTCAAACTCCTTTAAATATTCATTAGAAACAAATATTTGAAGCTTTTACTTAATAGTAATTACCTTGAACTGTGCATTTCTAGTTTGGAATACATATTTAGTTTGTGCCTTTAGTTTCTTAATGTTATATTTATATTATATTCAGGAAATGCACTTTTTATCACTTACAGCTGTGGTTTTAATACTGCCTTGAACTATTATTGTTCTCTTTACAACTCCTAAAGTTTTTGGGAGAAAAGGAAAAAAAAACCCAAAAGGTTAGCACTAATGAGTTGTAAATCTAAGAGAAACATTTTGGCATTTCTTAATAAGAACATGGAGATATTGAGTACACTGATTCCTATTCTACTGAATAGAAAGAATGCCTTCATGACTTGTACTTCTGAACTTTAAATTAATGAAAGAATAATTAATTTGCATTAAAAGTAAAAACATTGTTATGAGAAATATATGAATTTCTCACACCCAGAACCCCAGTGGCTGACGCTGTGCCGGTACATACCAGCCACATACCACTGAAGTAGGTTAAAGTGAGAGCACAGTAGTTGGACTCTCCTGTGAAGAACATTCTGGGCTGGAGGCAGGGAATACTCTGTGCTTATTTTTTTTCTAAGTTAGGCCAATTTTATTTGTGTTTTTTGTTCTGTTTTGTTTTGTTTTAACTCTTGCACTATACTCTAGAGATCCAAGTGAACCAAAAAGTTCAACTTAAAAGATATTTAAAAACATTTATTTTCAGTTGTCTTTCTAATCATTATTGATTAGAAGCGTGACTCCCAAGGGAAAGGGAAACAAAGCTCAATTCTCACTTTCAGCAAAATATTTACCATAGAAGTATGTTTTATTTTTAATCCAACAAAATATTGTATAAAATAAGCGTGACATTTATTGTCAATTTATCTAAAAGATCTATTATATATATAATGTATACAACATAGCCAAATGTATGAAAACTTGACAATGTATAATTTGGAATTAATGTTCTACCTACATAGGGAGGTATAATATTGTTATAATCCTCATGAGACATCTTTTTCATAACTATTGATAGTTTCTGACATTCCAGCATGTTTTTCTGTCTTTCTTCTTCCCTTTCTTTCTTTTTTTAAGCAATATTTTTACCAGACCAGGCCCCACTGTAATCCCAGCTGAGAGTTAGGGCAAAGTTTTTGCAATTATAAAGATGTATGTATTCATGTTAAAGGCAATTTAATGGAATTCAGTGGTAATGGAAGCAAAAGTACAGCAGTCATATATTGAAAGAAAAAAATGTGGAGAGATTGGAATGTAGTATAGTTTTTGGGGAAACACAAGGCTACAGACTGGATGCAACATTCTTGCTTTCTTGGAGGAAGTCACACACACATAGCTGACCTGACTAGTACTTCAGATCTCAAACTGCTCTTACACAGCCTCCTGTATGGTTCTTTATTCTGCAAAGAAAGCAAAAGCAAAACAAAACAAAACAACAACAACAAAAAAAAAACAAAACAAAAAAAAGTAAAAACAAAAAACAAAAAAAAAACAAAAAAGCAAAGAAAAAAAAAGAAAACAACAACAAAAATGCAACCACAAAATAGTGACTATTATTTCAGTGTGTCCTTCATGTGAAAGCTATTGAGGACCAAGTATATTACTATGTGTAAGAAGAAATTACTTCCTAAGCAGTAACTGAAAATATAGTTAAACTTGCTGTGGATGTTGTCTTGGCAGTTGTCACCTTACATTATTTGTCAAAGGAAGTGTGTTTGGCAGTTAAAAATCTTTCCTTAGATTTAGTGGTGGACTTTAAACTCTTAAATAAATGTTAGTATATCAGATTGTGTCCTTGAAAATATTTTACTTGTATGAATCACGACAATGTCTGAATCTTTACTATTCTTCTGGCAAAAGCATCAGTAAGAGAGAAGGTGAAAAAGACAAGTATAGCCTTTACGTCAGAAAAACAATATTCTTTTTAGCTGCTTACTTTCTCACAAAAAGTAAAGATGTTTACAGTGTATGCCAAGATTTTCAGTTTCTATATAACAACAGTTAGAGGTTCTAATCATACTGAAAATTGTGTTATAATGGCCTGAGCCATGTTGCTAGGAAACAATAGGTTCCAATTTTGTATTCCTGCTCTCACTCCTGTGCTGAAAAGTGACTGAATACTGTACAGATTCATGTTCTCTGGCTGCAGTTAAATGGTCTTTTGCATTTTGCTCTGGCTTTCAGGCCAGAAGCATGCATTTTTCTACAAGAGCATCACAACAACATGCTGTAAATATTTAAAGTTAAACATTATGTGTCGATATTTGAAAGAAAAGTACTTTGAATATTTCATTTTTAAAAAATAAAATTGCAAACGAACACTGTGTCCTATTTTATTTATGTGCCAAACTGCATTCTCAAGTCAGTCTGGTCACCTGAGATAGGAAAAGTGACTCCCTGACAGGGAACAATAAAAACCACATCATCTTGAAAATGTAGGTGCAGAAATCAAACAGGCACTGATCCTAGCCAGCTGTCTCTTCATTTTTATTATTCGTACAAATAGGATCTCTGACACAAATGACCACTTAATAAACAAAGAGTAGCTGCTGTGAATTTAAATGCCTCTGGGCTATGACTTTTTCAAAGGTTTTACTCTATCCTTTTGGAGCCTTTTTCTGCAATAGAAAGAAAATTAAAAATTGCAAAAGGGGGCATGGGGGAAGGACAGTTAGGAGACCAGGGTACCCAAATGCCTTTGGCAAAAAAAAAAATGGATGTTTGGGATGGAGGAGCTGTCAATCTTAAAGACCTAAAAAAATACAACAGCTATTGCAAGGCACTATGCCATAAGCAATTAATCACCATTTGTCACTTGTTTTTCACGAGACATTTCCAAGTGACACTGGGGAAGCTGGCCAAAAGATCTTCAGAAATTCAACTTGATACTAGTGAGGCAGATAGAATCCAAATATCCCTTCCTGAAATATATACTACTTCAAAATGCCCTGCTGTTTTTTATTCATATATATATATATATATATATATATATACATACCCACATATTACACATATATGAACAGATGTATACACATACTTATGTACATATATATACACATGTGTGTTTATATATGTATGCATACATATATGTATATATCTGTGTGTACTCATACACACACACACAGAGATACTGTGAAAAGTTTCACAATCTATCAGCAAAAAATGGGTTGACTGACATTAGCATTACCTGGGGAATTTTTTCAACATATGCACCACACCAAACCCTTACAGTATTAAAAAGAAGAAGAAACCAGGCACAGTGGCACATGCCTGTAATCCCAGCAACTCAGGAGGCAGAGGCAGGAGGATCTCAAGTTCAAAGCCAGCCTCAGCAACTTAGCTAGACCCTAAGCAACTTAGAGACCCTGTCTCAACACAAAAAAAGTGCTTCGGATGTGGCTCAGTGGTGAAGAACCCCTGGGCTCAATCCCTGTTACCTACATACATAAATAAATAATAAAAAGAAGGCAGGAACTCCTACATTGGCAGAATTCTTAAAAGAAATAAGAGCTTTCTCCATTCTCCTTCCCTATCTACCCTCACTTTCAGAGATCAACATAATCAAAACATTTAGCAATGTTAGTATCTTAAAGATATATAATTCTAGTACCTCAATAACCCTGTGAGGTGAGTAGGATTTAATTGTTCCTACTCAGCAAATGCAGTAACAGTCACAGACTGACTTACTTGATATCACATGGCTAATCAGTAACAAAGCCAAAAGGAAAATTCAGATCTAATGTATTACTACTTTCACTCTCCATCCAATACTGTGTGGTACCACCTCCTTTTACCTTGTGAGAGAACAATGCAGTTTCTGTGTGTGTTGGGGGGTGTGTGTGTAGTCAAAATATAGGTGTATGTTTGTATATATAACTATATTCCATATGTTAATAACGTTTGTTTTATTTTTTTAAAGAGAGAAGGACAGTGAGACAGATGAGAGAGAGAATATCAATTTTTATTGAGTTTTTCACGTGGCTTTCGTTGCTCTGACACTTAGTTGTGTACATGGGTGCTGGGGTTTGAACTTGTGTACTTGCACATCGCGGGCAAGCACTGTAACCACCAAGGCACTGCTCCAGCCCCTTATTTTTTTTTTTTACCAGGGATTGAATGCAGAGGTGCTCAACTACTGAGCCACATCCCCAGCCCTTTTTATTTTATTTTATTTTTTATTTTGAGACAGGATCTCACTAAGTTGCTTAGGGCATTTCTAAGTTGCTGAGGCTGGCCTCGAACTTGCAATCCTGCTTCAACCTCCCAAGCCTCTAGGATTAAGGGGTGTGCCATCACATCAGCTTGCTTTATCTTTCTACATAAAAAGGAAAAACAAAAATCTTCACTTAAGAACCAAATAACCAAATGATAAGAATTCAATCTTTTACTACAAGTTTTGCCAGTGATCCCAAATTATAAAAGTCCCCAAATGAGGTGGTTTAACTCCACCATTAGCGGCAAACATAAAAACAATGGTAACCCATTTACTTCAAGGGAAAACATAGGTGGTAAAGTTGAATTTATAACCTTACAGGAAAACTAGGCATCCTGTAACCTTGAAATGTTCAAGGACAAACCTGGGTTTTATTATCAATAGACTGGATTCTGAGCTTAATAAAATGAATCAAAACAAGAGCTGATGTCAAAACATTATTAATAGATTTGAAAAAAATTCTTATGTTTTAAAAATTTCTATCCATTCTACCCCAAGAATACTTTAAAATCAGAATTTATTTATACTAGAGGACTTAATCAGAAGTATCCTCTGCAGACTTCTACCTATGTACTGCCACAAGGTTCCCTTCCTGTAACAAACAATTACCAAAGCTTGTCTCCCTGCTGACCTTATCTCTTAAGAACAAATTTCAGAGGAAATGAACTAGTATTTGATAAGCTGTCATGTTCCTTGTGGGCTTGCTGACACTTTTTTTTCTTTGCTGAAGAGAGGTGTATTGTTGGAAATATATATGCATTTTTCTACCTTGACTCAGCATCTTATTGATACATGTTAGCTTGGCAATATTTTAGATATGGCAAGAATATGACCTTTCTGTATAGGTGCAACCTATTACATACTGGGAAATAATAATGATGCTCATGTTGGCAATGAAAATGTAAAAAAAAACTTGATGAATAAAAGATCAGGCAAAGAAGATAGGATAGGCTCATCAACTAGAAACTCTGACAATGGTAAAATCAGAAAAGTACTTATCTTTTCCAGGGAATCAGTCCAGTAAGGTAAATAAGATAGCCTCATTGATGCTTTATTTAATTAATTAGCATCTGTCTCGGAATATTTTAAGACTGTTCAGGTAAAGCATACAAATACTTCATTACAATGTAAAAACAACTAGTGATTCCAGAAAGCTTTTCCCAGAAAGACACCCTCAGGAAAGCACACGTAAACTTCACTCATGTATTTAGGATTATTCCATAATGAACAAAATAGAGAAAGTAAAAAAAATAGTTGCATGTATTAAAATTTAAACTCAAGCTACTTCTAAAGTTTATTTAATCATATGAATTTTATTTTGAAAGTAGGCTTTCTGAATTCCTTTACAAGTTAAAGCAAGGCTCTTACTTCAGGAAGTGATGAACCACTACAATGCATTGCTGTGGCCGTACTCCACCTCTGCATTCCATAGAATCCATGTTCAATGCTCAGAAATCAGATTTTACCAGCACACAAGGAGTAGCTCTCTCAGCAGTTCATTAATTAGTAACTGAAGTCAAAACTTTCATGTATAACCCAGAATTCCAATATATTAGTTTACAATGAAACAGCCTTTTCCTATGGACCATGGATAAGAGCATTTGTGTTGATTCATTCTGACTCTAAAGATAATCTACCTATACATTGAGAACCTCACCTAAGTACTTACAAATTTTTGTTGTTGTTGTTTTCTTGTCACTTTTAGTTTTATTTATTGTCTTTTATTGTCTTCTTGTCCAACTAGACAGTGAGCTACCTGAGGGCAGAGACCAGATGTTTCTATTTCTCTACGCTCAGTGCATTATTATGTTTGTTGAGTGAGTGAATTCTGGGAACCCTGAAGCAACTGGGCATATAATCAATCACAGAAGTCATGAATATATAAATGTGAGAAGAAAATACCGCATGAAATTCTGACTTTCACTCAGGTTTCAATCACTTAGAATTGTTAAAAAAAATTAATGTGTCATAAGCTTTCCTATGGTTTGTAGGGTTACCTAATAGGGAAACTGTTTATCAGTTCATTGTGAACCACAGTTGCTGAAGAGTCCTTTCCAAATGAAGTTTCATATGTAGTAAAAACAACTGGGGCAGAGAAAAATGAAAAGCAAAATCTGCTTAATCGAATTTCAAATGTAATGTCAAAACCTGTAGCATCAAATACAATAAACATTTAAAGTACAGTATTTTAAACTCCAGATTAGTATGTAAAATTTCCTGTCCAACATCAGAACATGGCAAGAGACATTTTTCAGATTTAAACAGAAATTCTTTACACTTTAGCACTTGTTTTATCACACTTCTTCATAACTCCCAAAAGAGCTTATGACACCATACTTAGTGGAGAACTGCATGTGACAAAAATGAGGGACACCAACCACCCTTCCACCATACAATCAAGCAAATCATTTAGAAACAGGCATCTATCAAATGTTTCACTAAAAATGGTGTTGTTTTACAAAAACGGAGGACTATATTTATTTATATTTGGCAAGAAATGACATTAATCTTCTATAAAGTATTCATTGTGCTTTTAATTGTCTCATATTTGTAAATATAATAACTAAAAATAACCTAAGGAATTATTTTTCCCAATACGCATTTCAAAGCTTCTCATTATCTACAATGTCCATTTCAGCTTTAACATCAGACTAGGTGCTACCAGTACAGGACTATGATGGTGTTAGAAATGCATTTGTAGCTCACGAACTATATTATCTACAATATACAAGACTTAGCATATATTTAAATTATTGAAAATAAAGTACAAGGTGTGTATTTTTCTTCATGGTGCTTTCAGGCAGACATCAGAATCTCTTCTCCCTAATGAAAAAAAATAACAAAAATCAAGAATAGATCAGTTTACAAAGTATTAAAATTCCAGGTGAAGTTGTAAAATTTCCAACAGCCTGAAACTCAGAATGATATAACACATTGATATACCTCAAGCAACTGTTATTTAAAGCTGAATTGTAAAGACTGGCATGTTGGGCAGAAAAGAATAATGAGTCAATTTGTAAATGAGAATTCACTTTAAATTTCTTCCATATGAGATAACTGTTCTTTAATTCACCCATTGCATCTATCTGTCAGTTTATGCCTGAGTCTGGGTCCCTATCATAAAGATATAAAGGGCTGGAGCAGTGGTCCAGCAGTTGGAGCACTTACCTGGCATGTGCAAGGACCTGGGTTGGAACCCCAGCAACAAATACATAACTAAAAGTTGGAGAAACAATGGCCAGATGGAAAAATAAATAAAATTGACTCTCTCTCTCTCTCTCTCTCTCTCTCTCTCTCTCTCCTCTCTCTCTTTCCTTTAAAATAAAGATATAAAAACTCACAGTCTTTTATCATAAATATTTATTGTTTCAGCTTATTATTTGTTTGGCATGAAAGGCATATCCTCACTCCAAAGAAATGATTAAACCCTCTCAGCACAGAGGGCAATAATCATGTATCAGATAGCTACAGTCCTTGGCTGGTATTCACTCTTTAACATGACACATACAGTGAAAACACTGTGCTCAGGAGAGGTAACAATTTGTGCCAATGGAACAAAAGTGTTTACTAATTGAATTGCCTTTGCTCTAGTAAAATTTCATCCAATCAATTGCCACTAATTCAGAAATCAGAATCACATGGACTAAGCCAACATTAGCCTTTACATTCCTGAAGAAAAAAACAAATTTACCAGGCAAAAGTGGTAAAGGACAGCCCAGGAGTTCTCTGAATTATCCCATCCTTCAGATCGTGTATCTGGATTAGTGAAGTAAAATGGTACTCAAATATCTACAAAAGTGAATTGCGTCTCAGCCTTTTTGACTAAGATCAAGTGTATATCTATAAAAGCGACTGAAAGAACAGCATGGGACAAAAGAGATTAAAATATTACACCGCCTCAGGGCTGGGAGTGTAGGTCGCTGGTAAAGTGCTTGCCTGGTACAAACAGGCCCTGGGTTCAATTCCCATCACCGAAAAAAAAAGGGGGGAAAGGAAAAAACGTTGTGGCCTCAAAGAATTTTTCATATTTTTGCAGTATTATTAAAAGCTTATGGTATAGCATATTGAAATTATAGAACTTAGTTACCTCTTCTTAATTTGCTGACTACATCTTCTCAGATTTTTGTTATAGAACTTGCAGTTGATTATATAGTTATGAATAGATTCACTCCTTAACACTCAGCTTCTAAACCCTGTCCAACTCAATAGCAAACCATACCTGTGGTACTTTGTGTATTTCTAGCTGAGGATTTCTTCTCAACTGGATACTGCAGAGGTATTACGATGCCTTGATCTGGCTTCTGAAATGCTGAAATGAGATTTTTTATTTTCCGGAAAAATCTTTTATGTACCCCAGGTGCTGTCTGGAAAATAAAAGGCCAAGCAAATTATTTACCTATCTCATAATACTACTACAAAAAAACCTACAAAATTTGGGAGGGGTACTTAGAGAGGTAACATTTGTGTAACTTCTTCAAATATTTGAAAACATAAGGAAGGAAAAATAACATTCCAGAAGAGCTTATTTTGGTTGGCTGAATTTCCCTGCAAGAGGAGCTAATGAGCTGTCATTTCAGTTCTCCCAAGGGTGGTATTAGTTTGTACAAGCTCTTGCTCATCGCCCTGCCCTTCCTGCCTGCTACCCATCATACATCCTGAACCTCTAAGGGTATACAGGCCATTACCCACAATGAATTCAGCAAAAGAAGGGATGCAGTTAAACATAGAAAGAGCACAGATCCCACAGGTCATTAATAAAAAGCCTGAGGAACCAAAAAACAGAAAACAACCAACAACCCCTCCTCCCTGACATCATTTCACAATACAAAATACTGCAAAGGAAAGTTAAAAATTAACTGTTAGGATATACACAATGCATGGCTAGTTAGTCCTCATAGTCTTTCGCCTCATATGTCCTGCTTCATCCTTCAGAGTACTGATTTTTTTTTCTTTTTGGGGAAACTTTCCTGTCTTCCCCTAAACTGCTGTCTATGTCAGCACTGCATTGTGGCAAGGTTTTCTCCATGACATGAAAACAAAAAACTATATAAGGTCACCTTTATTTATTTGTTTTTAAGGAGACCATTATTAGCAGGTGACTATTAAAATGTATTCCTTCCCTGATATCAGTTCTCTTGCAACGACACCGCCTGAAATCAACAACAATTTCCCACAAAGGTTTATGAACCACGCTTCAGGCATCAGTTCAAAGCTGTCGTTTTACATAAAGTAAAATAGACTGCTATGAGCAATTGAACAATGACTAGTTTTTTCTATTAGAAAGTTGCTTTTCAGCTATTCCATCTGGAAGATTTTAGAGGTGGAAGCTG
>PVKS010047611.1:0-12757 GCA_004027875.1 Aplodontia rufa | reverse complement strand
GCCTCCAAATGTCCTAGGGAGTCATCTCCCTGTTGCTTTGAGAATCATACAATTTGAAGTTATTGTTAGCTTAGCCATCTAACATACTGCTTTCCAATGTGTTCTAGCTTCCAAAGATGAGAGATACCATTCGGCCCTTGAGTCTCTGAGATTGGGATACTTCACTTAGCATAATTCTTTCCATCTCCATCCATTTGGCTGCAAAAGTCATAATATCACCTTCTCTAATGGCCGAGTAGTATTCCATTGTATATAAGTACCAAAGTTTTAATCAAGGCAACCCAGGCTTTACAGAGACAAGTAGAAATTAAATTCTGGCTCTGCCATCCAGTAATTACTTATGTTATCTTGGCCACTTTGTTAGTTTCTTTAAGCCTTAGTTTACTCATCTGCAAAATGTGGACAAAAATATTATCTACATCAATAAGATATTCCAATGATTAGATAATGCACATAAACTCTTTAGTGTAGTGTCAAGCACATAATAAGGACTCAGTTATTATCACTAGTTTTAGCAGTTTCTATATTTAAAAGTTTCAAATATAAAAATAGGCAAATCAACAGATGCAAACAGCTTCTCAGATATCATTATATTTAACCTGAACAACCCTGAGATGTATTATTATTCTATTTTATAGATGAAGGTTAAATACATTTACAGAGCATACTGCAATTAAATAGCAAAGTGCTGAACCTGAAAAAGAATATTTCCAGTCTCAGATCAGTATGTTTCTAATTATATTTCAGTTGTCCTGATCCTTGCCCCCAAGTAGATTATAATTCTACTAAGGGGTGGAATGAATTACAAAGTTATTCCCCAAACGAAAGTGTAAGTGCTATCATTGCTCCTTAAGCCAGGTTTTGGAAGTTCAGTGTTTTCTCTTAGTTCTCCTTGGTCATGAGTTGTTCTTAAACCAGTTGCAGAGAGTGGGAAGATCCTAAGAATACTGGGTGTATCTTATCTGCAAGTTATAGGTACACGATGTCCAGCCTGACCCAGTTAGGAAAAGAGTCTAAATTCTCTCTTGGTTCCATAGGACTTCAGCTATCTAGCCAGAATAAACTTTCTTCCAGCTTCCATTTCTTAATCTATTCATTCTTGACTGTTTTTTATATGCAGTTTTTGGATTGAGACTAATGTCTAAAGTAGTGTCAGGCATCTCAAACTGGTTGAAATCTTCTCCCTTTCCAGATTGTACATCTCCCTCCACCATTGAAAGTCAGATATGCTGCTTCAGTTCCTCTTTGTGAGAGAACAGAATAGCCCCCATGGAAGAATATATATGTAGCCCCTTCTGGGGGACTATGTCCCAACACAGGAGTGATCACTCCATTTGCTAAGGCAGGGTGAGGGTCCAATACCACGGTAGAAGCATTTGGTGATATTGCAAATTATGATAGTCCTTCCAGGAGCAATGCCCACTCTCTCTGGTTTCTAGATATTGCGTAGATCTTCCTTTGATCACCCTATAATTCTGCCCATTTTAAAATTCCCACAGCAGCAGGATTGGGTAAATAACTCATTTACATTTGAATGAATAAACAGGATGGCATGAGAAAATCCAACTTCCTGAAACACACACACACACACACACACACACACACACCCCTATACTCATTCCACACTTTAGAGAAATCCATAAGTGAAACCCAATGACCAATTTCTTTCCTAGTTTTTTCAGCCTAAGCCATTCTCAAGAATTCTAACTTCCTCCTCGAATAATCTAAAACACTCTAGGTTCATCGTTTTTTTTACTTTCCTGGCCCACTTTTAATCAATTTTCCTTCACACTTTTCTGTCCCCCAGATAAATCAAATGCCAATTTGTCTTCTTCTGTATTTTCTACTGCCTTTCATTCCCTCCTGGATCATCACTAATCAGCTCGTGCAAGCATCCACATGTGCATTCAGTGTATATTTGATATTTCTTGTTTGCAGTAAGAAGTGGTACCTCAAATTCGTCAAATACTCAAGCAATAAGGAAAGACACAATTAACTGCAAGGAAACAAAGAAAAATATTTGAAGTAATTAGAGAACAATTCAAGTTAGCAATACAATTAGTAATTAATAACACTATTGTATATAGCTTTCTGGGACACAAAACACAGGAAAACCTGAATCTCATTTTAACTTCACAATAATGTGTGATCAAACCTAACAATGCAGTGTACAGTGTGGGAGCATGAAAATGAAATGGCATTTATCTCCAAACGGATGTGGGTTTGCATTTCCACTCTGCCCACTAGTGCATTGTACAACTTGGCTAGCTGTGTGTCTCTGTGTTCTCATCACTGAATTATATCTAAAATGTGTTTATGATCATTAGTAATGATTAAAGCAGAAAAGCCTGACTTGTGGTTGGTGAACTATTATTATCTTCATTTTGTACAAAAGGAAACAGAGACCCAAAGAATTTTACAAACGTATTGAAGGGCTCAAAGCCAGTAAGCACAGATCTGGGATTCAAACTAAGGCACTCATACATTAAAGCTTTTAATTGATCCATGCCACCATGAGTAGAGTCTTTTATACCACACTTCTTCGAACTTATGTGAAAACCCCTCCGACCTTATTAATCTCGATTAAGTCCAATGTTCCTGGAGATTCTACATCTCTTACAGGCTTTGAGGTGATGCTTATCCTTCTGGTTCACACTTTCAATAGCAAAATTATAAGCTTAGTAGGGTTACACAAAGCTCATAATTGTTCTAATGTGATACAATCGGGCCTTTAAGAAGCGAAGCTTTTAGTGCTGAGAATGGAATGCAGAGGGTCATGAAACTTTGTTCAAGGTTGAAATGCAAACCCACATATATGTTCAAGGTTTGAGTATTACCATCCATACACCATGGAGTGAGGTTGTAGGTATAGAAAGCTAAGCCAGATCTTGGGGGAAGCACATATGTAAACAATTAATTACAACAAGGCCTAATGTATTTGAAGGACAATAGGGGAACTCAAATGCTAAGAGAGGAATGGTGAATATGTGTCTGCAAGTGTGATCTAAGGATTACAGAGAACCTTGAGAGCTTTATAGAGAAATGTAACTTAGATCATTGTAAGTTTAAAACAAGGAATTAGAGTTTAAATTTAGATTGAAGCAGAGAGTCAGAAATCAACCATGATGCTGTTATAGAAAGTGAAATGAGAGAGTATAGACTTAGACTTCGGTTAAAAAAAAACAGAAATGAAAGAAAGAGACAAGACAGGAGGACCCTGTTATTAGGAATGTTGAGTGATACTGTTTGAATATGATTTGTCCCCTCTGAAGCTCATGTAGAAATTGGATTTCCATTGTAGAAGTGGAGGGAGGTGGGTCCCTCAAGAGATGATTTAGATCACTAAGAAGGATTTTTGCCTTTCTGGAAGAGGAGTAGGTTTTAACCTTGCACAAGTGTGTAGTAATAAATAAAACCCAGTCCTTCATGCTTATCCCTTCCCACACATCCACTTACCCTTATGATTTTCTACTATGATGTGATGCAGCAAAAAGTTCTTACCAGATTCAGTCACCTGACCTTGGACTTTCAACCCCCAGACCATAAGCTAAATAAACTTCTTTCCTTCATAAATTATCCAGTCTCAACTATTATAGCAACATAAAATGGACTAAGACTCTTGAACTTTAGGACTCAGGAGAAGATATGGATCCCATTCCTACTCTTCCTCCCATTAATTGTCTGATTTTGGCTTCCTGTGGGCTTCCACCTATTCACCTGTAAACTATTGATTATCTACTTCAGAGGGCCATTGCAAGGATTAAATAAGAATAGCATGTGGGTGCCCTTTGAAAACCCCAAAGCACTATGCAAATTCAAGAACTAATGTTATTGACTTTCTCATATGATATTTGACCCATTGGTTTTGAATTAGCAATGAATGAATATAATTTGATGAATACTTGGATATTAAGAAAGAAGAAGAAACATCAAAGGGTGATCTGAAAAATATCCTAAGTATTGGCCAAGAAGATGGTTAAACCACTTGGGATAAACAAAAGGATCAGGGAATCCCCAGCGGAATGTCATGGTCAGAGCCGGTAAATCTTAAGAGAATTGATCCTGCTAAGCTAAGAGTACTAGAAGCAAGGCATTTCTTTGATTCCCAAAAGCAATCAGTGGGATTTCTAAGAGTTGCAGTGGAAAAAAAAATTCATTTAATTTTTGTCATTCCATTATCACCATGACCATTTGGTGCCCAACTATAGGACTTTAAGCAAGATTTTGATGAGTGCCATCTCCCCATCCATGAAATGGGGAATGGTAAGAGGAGCTGTATCAAAGAGAGGGCACGACAACCACAATTAACAATTTTTATAAAGCTCCTCACCCTGTGCCTTGCACATCTTAGGTTCTCATGAAACCCCTTCCTCCTTATTACAATTGATGTCACTGTTATTATTGAAATATTTAATATGGAAACTAGAAACCTGAAAAGAACATGTGTCCAGACCAAAGTACAAAGAATATTAAAATTCAAAGGAACACAAAATGTCCTGGGTCTCAGTCTTCTCACCCACAATACACTTGTCCATCATCTTACAAATGGGGAAACTGAGGCCTACAGAGGAGCCTGGTGATCAGCATCTTTTCTTCCAAGGAATTGTTGTCATATTTTTATTTTCATGGTTCTCCCAGCATCCTTGATGATGGAAAACTATCCAGGAAAATAAGTGTAAAAAGTACCTACTGAAAGCACTGATTTGGGTGAGTTTGCCCCATGGGGGAGGCCATTCTTTTCATCAAAGGGGAAAATATATTCTTTCCAAGTTGGACTGTTAATTAAAATTCAGTGATGCTAATTTTACTGCCAACTTAGGAGATTCTTATTACATTTATTTTCCAGGTAATTGTTGCTTGTATAGGAGTTCAAATAGATGTCTGTTTTAGATGGTGCAATAGATCAGAATTATAATAGTTACGTGCCTCACCCTTCATTTTTCTCCCCTCTGAAATCCATTTCTTTAAATGATTCTGAGAACTCTCTCTTTTTCTCTCTCCCCTATACTCTCTTTAGTGCTCTCCTATATTTCTCTCTCCCTCAATGATAGGATCCACAGAGGCACGGAGTATGAAAATAGAGTTTCGATTTTTGTTGTTCACAATATTTCCATACCATTTCCCCTTAGAGGAAGAACAAAAAATAACCCCTTACTTATATATGGAAATATATACAAAAGCACATTTTTTTACATTATCTGTGTTTTTTAAATCTAAGTTATATCCCTAAATTACAAATGCTCAGATTCATAATTCCCCAGTGTCACACAAGTAATAATAAGTGGAAGGTTCTGGTTCCATTTTTTCATGTTTAATCTTGGCCAGGAAATAAAAATCCAGAAAAATTGTAATATGTTGTATTCCAAAAGAGAATAAAACATAATGGATGATAGACATCTTAGCTCTCCAGGAATAAAGACATCTGGGCAAGAGCAGTGGAGGGGTGGTATGAAAATTCTCCAAAATCAGGGTTGCTCCTTCTCTCTCCTTCTTGTCACTGGTCCCATCTCTTACCATGGGGGATTTTCTTCTCTCTTCTCTGTACCGTTGAACCCCGCAATGACTCTAGGCAAGATGAGGTCACACCTGAAGACAGTCTGGATCCTTCATAAGGACAAATCCCAAAGGCAATTTTCAGGGGCCAAGAGGCCTTTGGGAGAAAGTAGTAGACTTTCTCTTCCCTGCACCTTCAGCTATGTAGCTATGAGCTTCTACGTACACAAAAAGGTTTCAATCTTTGAACTAGAGCAATAGTTAATCCGGTGCACTAGGGAAAGTGGTGGTCAACAGGAGAAACATATATTAATTTTTAAATTTCAGCAATAGTTGCTATTTATTCTATACTTATCATGTGTCGGTATATTACTAAGCATTTAACAAAGTTTATCTTCATTGTCTCAATAATTTTGTAAGATAGAAACTATGAGTAAAATTAAGTCTGCTTTACAAGTGAAAAACACTCAGATTCAATAAGGTAAGTAACAAAAAACTAGCCAGGATATAAACCTGTATCTCCCTGAATCCAGAGCTCCTATACGCTGAATGGTTGAGCAAATTTCCCGCCCGGAAGTTTTGTTTTGTCTGAATCCCCTTGGTGCTTTATGGTAGCATTAGGTGAAATAGGGAAATGAAAAATTTTGTCTACGTCAAAGTTATTCAAATTACAAGGGAGGTACCTGTTTATATATCAGGGACCTGGGAGAAAATATTAGCATGTCTATTCATATTTTAATGACATTCTTTAAAAATATTTATATATGAGTTTTATGATATAAATAATATATTAGTATAATAATACATATACAACTTATAAATATGCTCATATTTACAAAATTTATCTTACAGATAGATATCAAAAATATTCTGTCTTATAACACAGAATTGCCTGATCTTAGATTTGGGAAGGAAATTTGGAAAACATCTAATCCATATTCCTCCTTCCCATCCACCCTGACTAAGATTTTTAGGAATAACATCCAAGTTTCTTTTAAAGCTTTCAAATTTTCTTTTAAACTTGGGAAGTTTGAAGCTTTACAAGCAGTTTTCTTTGCTACTATCTTGTGGCCAAGACATAAACACTTCTTTCCTAACACTCAGATCTATGCATTCCAGTTGTCCCCCTAAACACAGAATGTGTACAATATAGTAGACATAAACTTTCATATGAATGGTACCAACAATCAGTTGACCCAGAGGATAGGGATATCAGCCTGGTGAAACCAGCAAAAATTAACCCAGGGACTTCTATGCCTCAGGAGCACCCTGGCCACAGAAATCCCTGCGATAGAGAAAGCTTGTCCTCTTAAGCCCACTAACTTCATGAATAAACTTGGAGCTCTTCTCAAAGTGCATCTTTTTGGACATCAGTCCCTCCCTGATAGTCCTCTTTTCTGTGCCTGGGTGTTGCAGACATCTTCAATCAGTATGACTGAGCTGAAAATCCTGCAGAAGAGAGCTGTCAGAGCCCTGACAGGAGGCTGGTGAGGCGCAGAACAGTGTGAGTGAGGGGCTCTGTGCACGCTCATGCCAATGTTGGGGAAGCATTCAGTGGAACCCCATGCAGGCTAGAGCTGTGACCAATGGATGGGTGTTCTTAGAGGCTTAGGCCGTTTCAGAGAAATCACTCAGTGCCAGCTGACTACTGCATGAATGATTCTCTAGACAGGCTGACTTGTTACTTAGTAGGGCACGCACTGCCTCTAAGCCCATTTCCAAATTCCTGACACGCAGTGGGTTTTTATTCACCATTGAGCTCCAGCCCTAGACTATCCATTTATTCAGTAACCTTCACTGTGATAGCTGCCATCAACAAAATCTCAACTGACTCCCCCATTGCCACTGTGTCAGGAGCCATGTCAGATAGAAGTAAGAGCACAAACGTGATAGGGCTTATCAGAGGTCATATTCTGCCTCGCCAGCTGCTAACCATCAATACTTGCAAGTTGCTGAGCTTCTGTTTTAGTCAGCTTTGCATTGGTGTGAGCAAAGTAGCCCAATAAGAACAATTTGGAGGAGCAAAGGTTGGTTTTGGCTTGTGTTTTCAGATGTTCAGTCCATGGTCAGCTTACTTCATAACTCTGTGAGGCAGAACATCATGACATAAGGGCAGGACAGAAGAAAGTCATTCAGTTCATGATAGCCAGAGAGCAGAGAAAGCAGAGAGGAGAGTGCCAGGGACAAAATATAAACGCCAGAGTCACACCCCAATGACCTGCTTCCTCCATCTACTTCTTACCTGCCTACACTTACCACTTAGTTAATCCACTTAAGTATATGAATCCACTAATTAGGTCACAGCTTTCATAATCTATTCTTTTCACCTCTGAGCATTTCTGAATATTCTTGCATTGTCTCACATGTGAGCTTTTAAGGGGCATCTCATATCCAAACCATAGCCTCTTCTCTCCCTTTCCTAGTCTTCTGTAGTGTCTGTTGCCACTCTATTGGAGAGATATTTTGCAGATACAGTGAGATAGGACAGACATTGCACATGCTACTTCTTATCATGGTTGTGTTTCTACGTCACTTTCCCTGAGGGTTTTCTTTATTATTAGTGCATTAGGTTATACACAATATTGGAGTTCATTGTGACATAATTAATTTAAGCATGGACTATAATTTGCTACAATTCAATCCCCAGTATTTCCACTTTCCTCTCCTCCAACTTCCCCTGCTCCCTTTTCTCCATTTTACTAGTCTATTTATTTATAGTTTTTAAAAATTTTGTTCATTATAGATATACATAAAAGTGAAATTCACCATGGTATATGTACAGGGGATAGTTTGGCTAATTTCACTCCACCACTCACCCCTTTTCTCACCCCTTCTCCCTCCCTCCCAATCCTTTTTGATCCCCTTCTTCTACTCCTGTGATCCTTCTTCCATTTTCACGAGATTTCCCTTCCCCTACTTTCTTCTGCCCTTATTTTGGTCTAGTTTCCTCATTCAACTCTTAACTTTCTGAGTCTGGCTTATTTTACCCAGCATGATGTTCTTCAGTTCAATTCATTTACTACCATATGCCACATGTCATTCTTCTGTGTGACTGAATAAAACTCCATTGTGTTTATATGCCATGTTTTCTTTATCCATTCATTTGTTGATAGGCATCTAGACTGATTCCATGACTTGCTTATTGTGAATTACACTGCTGTTAACACTGAAGTGCCTCTATCCCTATGTAATGCTAATTGTAGATCTTTTTGATATATGCAAAGAAGTAGAATAGCTAGGTCATAATGTGGTTCCATTCCTAGCTTTTTTTTTTGAGGAATTTCGATGCTGATTTCCAGAGTGGTTGTACTAATTTGCAGTCCCACCAACAATGTGTGAGTGGACCTTTTCCCCCACATCCTGGCCAGCAATAGTTATTGGTGTTGTTGTCATTGTTGTTGTTATTATTATTAGTCATTCTGACCGGAGTGAGATGAAATCTCAATGTAGTTTTTATTAGCATTTCCTTGGTTGCTAGAGATAGTGAACTTTTTTTTCTCATATGTTTGTTATTCATTTGTATTTTTTGTTTTGAGAGGCATCTTTTTAGATCTTTTGCCCATTTATTAATTGGATTATTTGTTGTTATCATTGTTGTTTGTTTTAGTCAGCTTTTTCACTGCTTTGACTAAAAGACCTGACAAGACAATTTTAGGAAGAAAAGTTTATTTAGGGGGCTCAGGTCCTAGTCCATAGAAGACTGGCTCCGTTCTTCGCGGTTCAAGGTGAGGCAGGACATTGTGGTGGAAGAGTGTGGCAGAGGGAAGCAGGTCAAGGCATGACTCCAGGAAGGAGAGAGAGAGAGAGAGAGACTCTTGCCAGATACAAAATATATCCCAAAGGCATGCCCCCAATGAACCCCTTCTCCAGTCACACCCTACCTGCCTTTAATTGCCAGTTAGTCCCTTACTAGGGGATTATCTCACTGATTTGTTTACAGCTCTTATAACCAATCATTTCACCTCAGCCTTTTCACATGAGAGTTGGGGGAACACCTCACATCCAAACCATAACACTGCTATTATTGTTTTGGTATTAAGGTGTGTTTGTTTTGTTTTGGTTTGGTTTTGGTTTTGGTTTTGGTTTTTTTAAATTCTTTGTGTATTTTGAATATTAATTCCCTGACTTACAAGCAGGTGGCAAATATCTTATCCCATTCAACACACTCTTCTTTCCTTTGCTGTACAGAAGAGGTTTAATTTGATGCCTTCCCATTTATTGATTCTTGGTTTTATTTTTGCACTTTAGGTGTCTTGTTAAGGAAGTTTGTTCCTGTGCCAACATGTTTGAGTGTTAAATCTACATTTTCTTTTTGTAGTTGCAGTTTCTCATCTAATTCTTATGTCTGATCCACTTTGAGCTGACTTTTGTTCAGGGTGAGAGATAAGGTTGAGTTTCATTCTTCTACATGTGAATATCCACTTTCCCAGCAGAGTCTGTTTTTCTCTGTTATAGGTTAGATGTGAGGTACCCCCAAAAGATCATGCTTGAGAAAATGTAAGAAGGTTTAGAGGAAAAATGATTGGGTCACAAAAGCCATAATCCAATCAGTGAATTGATCTCCTGATAGGGATTAACTGGGTGGTAACTGAAGGCAAGTAGGGTGTGACTGGAGGAGGTGGGTGGGTCATTGGGGGCAAGTCTTTAGGGTATATATTTTGTATGTAGCAAGTGCAGTCCATCTCCCTCTCTCTCTCTATCTGCTTCTTGTACAATGTCCTGAGTCACTTTCCTCCCCCACACCCTTCCACCATGATGTTCTACCTTACCTTGAGCCCCAGTGAATGGAGCCTGCTGTCTATGAACTGAGATTGTTGGCATTGTGAGCCTCCAAATGAACATTTCCTCCTCTATGTTGTTCTGTCTTAGTGTCTTCTACTCTGATCCATTGATCTTCATGTCTGTTTTTGTGGCAATATGATGTTGTTTTGTTACTATAGCTCTGTAGTATAATTTGAGGTCCAATATTGTGATGCCTCCAGCAGCACTCTTCTTACTTTCATTTGATAGCTTTGGTTATTCTGGGTTTGTTATTCTTCCCAATGGATTTTAGAACTGTTTTTATAGTTTAGAACTGTTTTTTCTAGACATTGGTATTTGGACAGGAATTTCACTGAATCTCTGTAACACTTTTTGTGGTCTGTCCATTTTAATAATATTAATTCTGCTTATCAAAGAGCATAGATAGTTTTTCCATCTTCTAAGCTCTTCTGAAATTTCTTTCTTCAGTGTTCTATAGTTTCTATCGTAGCAGTCTTACCTTCTTGGTTATATTTATCCTAAATATTTTACTTTTTTTCTGCATCTCAACTGATGCAGAAAAGGCCTTTGATAAAATTCAGCACCATTTTATGCTCAAAACTCTACAGAAAATAGGAATCAAAGGAACTTATCTAAATTATGTAAAGGCTATATATGCCAAATCCTCAACTAGTTTAATAGTAAATGGAGAAAAGCTGAAAGCATTTCCCCTAAACTCAGGAACAAGACAAGGCTGATGGCTCTCACTGATTTTATTAAATAATAGTTCTTGAGATGCTAGCTGGAGCAATAAGGCAAGAGAAGGAAATCAAAGGACAATAATTGGAAGAGAGGAAGTCAAATTCCCCCTTTTTGCTGATGATATCATCCTTTATTTGGACGATCCAAAAAAACTCCACTAGAAAACTGCTTGAGCTTATAAACAGATTTAGCAAAGTGGCAGGCTACAAAATCAATACCTATAAATCAATAGTATTCCTATACACTAACAATAAAAGGGCAGAAGAAGAAATTAGGAAATCGGTCCCATTCACAATATCCTCAAAAAGAATAAAAACCTTAAAATTAATCTAACAAGGGAAGTCAAAGACCTTACAATGAAAATTATTGGCCACTGAAGAATAAAATCCAAAATAACTTAAGAAGATGGAAAGAAAGTCCATGCTTTTGGTTAGGTAGAATAAATATAATCAAAATGATCATTCTGCCAAAAGCTCTTTATAGATTCAATACAATCCCCATCAAGATACCAATGTCATTATTTACAGATATAGAAAAAGCAATTCTCAAATTCATTTGGAACAATAAGAAACCCAGAATAGCCAAAACATTACTAAGCAAGAAAGATGAAACAGGTGGCTTTGCTATGCCAGATCTAAAATTATACTACAGAGCTGCAGTAACAAAAACAGAATGGTACTGGTATCAAGATAGGAATGAAGACAAATGGAATAGAATAGAAGACTCTGAAACAAACCCAAAAATCTTTAAACATCTGATATTTGACAAAGGGGGACAAAATATAACATGGAAGAGAGACGGCCTATTTAACAAATGGGGCTGGACAAACTGGACAGCTACTTGCAGAATGTTGAAATTACACCCTTATCTCTCACCTTGCACAAAAATCAAATCAAAATGGATCAAGGAACTAGGAATTAAACCAGCTACTATGCAACTGCAGGAAGAAAAGTTCGGACCAACACTCCAGCATTTTGGAGTAGGCAAAGACTTTTTAAACACATCTCCTAAAATGAAAGAAGTAAAGTTAAATATCAGTGAGTGGGATGTTATAAAGCTAAAAAGTTTTTGCACAACTAAGGAATTGATCAAAATTTTCAAGTGACTTCCTACAGAATGGGAGAAAATCATGGCCTATGATTCTTCTGACAAGGGACTAATATCCAGAATTTACAAAGTCCTCAAAAATCTCAACCTCAAAAACATAAGCAACCCAGTTAATAAATGGGCCAAAGAGCTAAATAGAAACTTCTCAATAGAGTACATTGAGCAAATCAATGAATTCATGAGAAAATGCCTTAAATCATTAGTAATCAGAGAAATGAAAATCAAAACCACATTAACATTTCACCTCATTTCAGTCAGATTGGCAAAAATGAAGAATATAAACAATAATAGATGCTGGAGGGGTTGCAGAAAGATAGAACCAATAGAACACTATTAGTGGAACTGCAGACTGGTACAGCCCCTCTGGAAAGCAGTGTGGAGAATCCTCAAAAAATTAGGTACGAATCCACCATATGATCCAGATATTCCTCTCCTGGGTATATTTCCAGGGGATTTAGAATGTAGAATTAGCACATTACAACAACACAGCAAAATCTATGTTCATAACAGCTCAGTTTACAATGACTAAATTATGGAAACAACTCAGATGCCCCTCTCTGGATGAATGGATCCAAAAACTGTGAGATTTTATACACACACACACACACACACACACACACACACCATGGAGTTCTACTCAGCAATTAGAAACAAT
>PVKS010047610.1:0-12771 GCA_004027875.1 Aplodontia rufa | reverse complement strand
TTGGGGGGGGTAAATCTAATATTCAAAACATATATATATATATATATTGTATTTTTCGTTAGAAGCATGTCTGATTGTTCAACAAATAAATTTAATAAAAAATGGCCAAAAAATAGGGTGCTTGCAAATATAATTAAGATAAGCTAAAATGAGGTTATACCAGAGTAGAGTGGCCTTTAATCCATATGACAGAAGTCCTATAGAGTAAGGACTAGTGGTTTAGCTCAGTGGTAGACCACTTGTCTAGCATGCATGAAGCCCTGGATTCAATCCCAAGCACCCCAAAAAGAAAAGAGAGGAGTCACAGAGAGATGACCTATGATACAAGAGGCAGAGGTTGGAATATGCATCTAAGAGCCAAGAACCACAGACAGAGGGTTACCAACAACCACCTGAAGTTGAAAGGCCTGGGATGGTTTCTCCATTAGAGACTCCGGAAGGAACCAACCCAGCCAACACCTTGATTTGGACTTCTGGAAGTCCTCCAGAATTGTGATTATTTTAAGCCACCAAGTTTGCGGTACTATTAAAACAGCTCTAGGGAACTAATTAACGAAGGTTGCTCAAGGGAAAGCAGAAAAAGGAGAGGAGAAAGAGGCTTGGCCTAGTGAGGCCAACATAAAGGTGAGAAGTTGTATTCCATGCAAGCTTTGAATGACAGAGTTGCACCAGGAGATAAAGAATCAAGGATGACCAAAGCAAGCAGAAAGGTGGGAGTTGATAGGCAGAGAAGGGCTGGCTGTGGTAGGAGCAAATGTGAGGGAAAGATCAAGAGACAGATTGGTCTTGGGCTGAAGAGGTGGCTCAGTGGTTATGGTGCTTGCCTGGCATATGCAAGTACGGGTGTTCAAACCCCAAACCCCAGCAACACCTACACAACGAAGTCTCTGAGCAACAAAAGCCACATGAAAAACTAAATTAAAAAAAAATCATTCTCTCTCTCTCTCACTGTCCCTCTCCCTTTTAAAAAAAAAAAAAAGAGAGAGAGAAAGAGAGAGAGATTGGTCTTGAGTATGTCTGTCATACTCTGTTAGATGATCAGGTTGTGACAGGGATTGCTTCAGCCTTAGCCTAAAAGAAACCATCTTAAAGCATAAAATAAAAAGCTGTAACACAGGAATTGCTGACACTTACAGAATGTACTCTGACAATTTCAAAAGAACACAAGGGGTAGCTTTCTGACTGCTCTAACTGCATGGTTAGCTTCAGTAACTGCGCCTGCTTCCTGGGCCTGCAGACCCGTTGTACCACACGGGATATGATTTTTGCCTTTATAAGTCCCTGCAAAATGAGGATGGAGGCTGCTCTCCTTCCTAACGTTTTGCTGAGGGCTGCCTGGCTAATAAAGACTCTCTAATTTAGACTCTGGGTCGTGGTCTTTTCTCGGAGGAGAACCTCATAAAAAGTGGAGATGCGGGAAAAGTTGTCAGTACTGGAGATATAAATAAACGTATGCCTGGTCAAAACCCGAGAGGCTGGTGGCAACCCCCCCGCCAGTGTGCCCCAAGGCGAGCCCGTCCAGATCCTACCTACGACGACCTAGAGGAGGAACCGGAGGCGGGAAAGGGTGCTGATGGGCTTGGGGACCCGCCGGTCTCCGTTCGGGTGGTGCAGCTCGGGGTGTCCCGGGGTCCCCATCGGCCCAGGGGTGGACCTGGGGGACGCCACGCCGCGGTCTCCCGTGCAAGCGCTGAAGTCGCGTCTGGGACCCCTCAGGTACCGCCCGCACCTGCCCAGCCCCCATCTACCCAGCCCCTCCAGTGGCCCACGTGCTCCCACTTGCCGGGTGCCCTCCGGGCCCCCACCCGACGGCGCCCCTTCACCCAGTCTCTCTCGGGAGCCCCCTCACCCTCCTCCGCCCCTCCCCAGCGGGACCCCGCCTCCCTCCCGTCCCGGCCGCGACCCGCACTCACGTAGCGGCTGCACATGGCCACTGCCAGATTGCGCAAATGCGGCGTGGCGCCCACCCACAGGAAGAGCGAGTCCGTCAGCCGCATGACGTGGAAGTGGACGAGCTGCTCCCACAGCCTCGCGCTGAAGTTGTGCAGACAGACACCCCCGGCCGCGGCGGCCTGCGGCTCCTCCATGCCGCCCGGGCAGCCCGACGCCCACAGCGCCGGAACCGGGTCCCGCCGGCGCCGCCGGAGCCAGACCCGAGCGAACGAGCGCCGAGAAGCCGAGCGCTCTTTCGCTTTCGCAGGCGCGACTCGAGCCGGCGCGTGGTGGGCGGGGCTATTCCCAGAGGGGCGGGGCGAGCCCAGGAGTGGGCGGGGCTTGGCGGCTGCCTTCTTGCTTTGTTAGAACAAGCCCAGTCCCAGTCCGGTCCCAAGCAGGTCCTGCCAGTCTCTCCTGGTGGATCATCTGCGCAGGGGGTGTTGCGTGCCCCACGCCTTTAATTCCAGCGACTGGGGAGACTGAGGCAGGAGGAGTGCAAGTTCAAAGGCAGCCTCAGCAATTTAGTGAGGCCCTAAGCAACAGTGAGATCCTGTCTCAATGATAAAAAATAAAAAGGGCTGAGGATGTTGCCCAGAAGTTAAGTAACCTAGGATAACATCCACCCACCGCCCCCCAACAAAAAAAAAAAAAAAAAGAAAGAAAAAGAAAACCCACCCAAGTCCTGGAATCCGACTTGACTTCTGGGAGCCAACAGGCACTCACTGGAATTCGCCCTCACCTTGTTCCCCTCCAGCCCTGTTCTTATTGACATGAAACATTAATGCACCAAGGAGAAGCTTCTTTCTAAGCCATGACTGTAACCCAAAATGACAGGCATTCCTTCCTCCTGAAGCACTCCATGAACAAATACCTCCCTCCACCTCATTCACACCTCCTCCTCTTAGCAGCCCCTTAATCCAGGGAAGCCCTGGATTTAGCCCACAGTAAAAATGGCAATGATTTTGGAAGTAAGCCCTTAAAAAGGGAAATTGTGTGGACTAAGTTAGCTGGAGGAGAGAGGCACTTTCTGGAGTTCAGACCCACGTGATCTGCCATCATGTACAAAGTGTGGGCCTCCAGCCCTTTAACCTATCTGAGACCTGATTTCCTCATCTGCCAAATGGAAATAAGAATAGGTACCTTTCAAACACGTGGGAAAGATTAAGAGAGTAGGGACCCTCTTCCTTTATGAGGGACCCATTAATTTTAATCACTTTGGGATACTGAAGATTTGAAACAGGGAAACCCTCAATGAGTCAAGGGAGCATGTGGTTAAAGCAAAACTGGACCATTTTGTCAGGACTACCAGAAATCTACTTTTTAAATCTGTTAGGTCTAAATTAACTAATAGAAGTGTAAGAGGATGCTGTGGTTTGAATATGGTCTGTGGCCTCCAAGGGTCCATTGTGGGTAAAGTCTTAATCCCTAGGGTAGCAGTTTAGGAGAAGGTAGAAGCTTTGGGAGACAGGGCCTAGTGGAAGTTCTTCGGTCACTGAGGACAGTGAGGTATTTCTTTGGTAGTTTTCCTGAGAGGGTTATTATTAATGGAGCAAGCCTGGCCCCAACCATCCACTCTCTCTCTCTGCTCCTGGCTAGAAATGTGACCACTGCCCCTTTTTGTGCTCCCACCATTGGCTGTGAGGTCCTCACCAAAACTGAACCTCCAAAATCATAAGCTAAATAAACCCTTTCTGTTTGTAAAGTTAATTGCCACAAGCATTTCACTGTGGTCTCAAAAAGATGACTAATAAGGAAGAAATTTTTATATTTATGATCCATTTGCTAATTATTAACGATTCAATAATGTAGTTCATTTTCAGGTTAATAGTCTAATTATTAAATTAAAGCATAAAACATGCAATAATTGCACATATTTAAAATGTACAAATTGAAGTTTTGACATATGTACAAACATGAAACCACCATCACAATCCAGATAGTGAACACATCCAATACCCCCTCAATCCCCTGCATAATCAGTCCATCTGTCCCCCTTGCCACTAATCTGCATTTGTCACTTCAGATTAGTTTGCATTTCCTAGGGTTTTACATAAATAGAATCGTATAGTACTGTTTTCCATTTGGCTTCTTTCATTCATCATAATTATTTTGAGATTTATCTATGTTATGTGTATCAAATCTTCATTCCTTTTTATTTACTGAGCAGTATTTCATTGCATGGTTATACCACTGTTTGTTTATCCTTTTACATGTTGGTGTTCCTTTGGACAGTTTCCAGTTTTGGGATACGACAATAAAGCTGCTATGAGCATGTGTACAAACAATTCTCTGTATGGACATATGCTTTCATTTCTCATAGATCAAGTCTACAAGTAAAATGGCTGTATCATATGGTAATTGTATGTTGCACTTTTTAAAAACGTAAGATGTTCCCATCAGCAGTGTATGAGAATCAGATAGCAAGGACAATAGCAAGGACCACACCAACTGCTTGGTATGGGTATTCCATTTCATTTTAGCCTTAAAAGGTATGCAGTGTTATCTCATTGTGGTTTTAATTTTTTTTTAATCTCTCATTACTGGTGATTGAGCCCAGGGCTGTTCTACCATGGAGCCACATCCTTAGCCCTTTTTATTTTTTTATTTTTTATTTTGAGACAGGACTTCACTAAGTTACCCAGGCTGACCTCAAACTTTTGGTCCTGCCTCAGCCTCCAGAGTCAATGGGATTATAGGTGTGTGCCGCTGCACCTGGATAATTTACATTTTCTTTTTTTTTTTTTAAGAGAAAGGGACAGTGAGATAGAGAGAGAGACAGAGAGAATCAATTTTTATTTAGTTTTTCATGTGGCTTTCATTGTTCTGACACTTTGTTGTATATGACACTTCTTTGTATAAGTTGTGCTGGGGTTTGAACCCACATCCTTGCACATGCCAGGCAAGCATTGTAACCACTGAGACAGGGTCTTGCTAAGTTGCTTAGTGCCTCGCTAAGTTGTTGAGTCTGGCTTTGAACTTACAATCCTCCTGCCTCAGCCTCCAGAGCCACTGGAATTGTAGGAGTGCATCGCCACCACACCTGGCCTTTCCCATTCTCTTTGAGGATTATTCTTCCCAATCCCAACCCTACCCAAGCCCAAGTTCATCTGATGACCCCAGTGCTGATTCTACAACAAAAATAAATGTAATCAAGATTGATCTCCCCAATTTCTTGTTTATCACCTCAAACCTTTAACTTCATTGAACCCCATTCTTTTCTTCTGTCTGTTCTGTTACACTGAGAGATGCCCCTTGTGTCAAAGATCAATCTATCCACCTGTACACACAGGGCTTTAAGTGGTGCTGCATGACCAGTAGGAAGAGCTCATGAGTCAGACTCAAGGAGTAAAAGCAGAAGCAACCCACATACTATCACTCTAGGTGGCCCATTTAGGGGATTGTGTTTCCCAAACCTGCACTTAGGGTTACAGGATCGGAAATGCATTTCCACCTGAGGACACAGCAAGAATCCAACTAAGCAATAAGCTCTGGCTGCAGATGGGCATTTTGGAGTCCTTGAGAAGAGGCACCATCTTGGAAGGGGAAATCCACTCTGATTACCAAGAGTCAATAAAACTGTTGGCACCAAGTGGGGACAGGAAGGAAAATGCTTGGCAACCCTGCCTGGCACCCCAGTTGGCACCCAAATGATCTTCTTTTGTACCATTGGGTACTTTCCTGCCCAATGTGACATAAATGGACATAAACAGCACCCCTGGCCCAAGCAAGGTAGATCTCCTTCCAGGGAAGAATCGCTGGGCCAGTGTGGGGGTGCAAGCTGGGTGATGCGCACAGGGCATCACCCCTGTGGGAATTACTAGAGCAGTTGAGATCTGTCTTGCCCAAGGCTCCTTCTTGCAGAGCTCTCTACTGGAGGTAAGAGAATAAGGACTGCCACTTGGGCCCAATCTGGTCAACTCTGACAGCTATTTCAACTCTGGAGCTCCATTGCAGTCAATCAATATTCAATCTAAACTCTCTCCAAATATGCTTTCAGAAAACCCAACCTGGGTCCGGCTCCCCTGGTGGTCTTTCCTCATCTCACCTTAGCAGCCCTATGCCATTTCACCCAGCCGTGATTCTGCTCATCACCTAATCTCTGAAGCATGAATCTGCACTCACCATTGCATGCTCAGCTGCCTACTGGCTTTCACTGTGTAGCTGTTGCCTGGCACCTGACCCCCAAGCGTGCCCACACCAGAACTCAGCACCTCTCCCCTCTCTCTGATCTGCCCCCAGGCTGCGAAGTTTAGCCTCAATACAGACATGTGAGGGCCCTTCCCTAGCTGCTCACCCACTGAGTTCCACAAGGCTGTCAGACCTCCCCACATTGAACCCCCATTGAACAAGGTGTGGGCTCTTGTGCCTGGGCCTGACCCCTGCTTATCTGCCAGAGAAACTGCTCGTCCCTAACACCACGCCTTAGAAGAGCTTTCCCAGGCTGCAGGCAGGCTGGACCTTCCTTCTCTCCTTCATTTTGACCTCCCACAGAACAACCCTTTCATGTAATGGCATTTTTGCATTACTGACTTCCCTCTCAGAGAACCCCTAAGGATGGTGACAGGATCTTTCAACTTTAATGCCATGCACAACCAGAGACCCTGCTTGTAATTGGCATAAAACAAATATTGATTATATTGATTGAATGTTTATGTGAGAGGAAGAGAATATACTAACCTTGGGTCCTAGTCCTGGCTCCACTGCTAATTAATTAGCTCTGTGCCTCTATTCTAGGTCTCAGTTACCATAGATGCAAATTGAGAAGATTGGCTCATATGGTCTCTTGGGCAGCCTTCCAGAGCTAATACCCTACCAAGATCAGATAAGAATGTAGAATGGTAACAAAGTCCTCATTCTGCCTGACCACCCTCTCCCCTGCCAAGGAGAGTGTAATTCTGCACGAAGCCACCAGGTGGCATGTGGGAAGGAAGCAGTCTATGGAAGCAGTTGCTTTTGCTCTCAGAAAGCTGCAGGCAAGTCCTTGGCTTCCCATTCTTAACTGGGGCGCGTGTCTGAGACAGTCTTTCCTACCCCTTCTGCAGTTGTACAACACTCAGATGAAGTAGCCAATTAGGCCCAATTAGGCTCCAGGCCACGAATGCAGAACCATGCAGCAACAGAGGGTGAAAGAAGCAGGTTTGAAGGGAGAGGGTAAGATGGTCTGGGGAGATTTGATTCATCTCTGTCCTCTTTCTGACACCAGTTTGAGTTGTGAGCCCTTGTCTTGAATGAATTTTATTAAAAATCAAGAATCACAGGTATTTTTTCTTTTATTCTCAGTGCTGGGGATGGAGCCCAGGGCCTTGTGAATGCTAAGCCTGCGTTCTACCACTGAGCTACACTCCCAGTCCCAGGCACAGGATCTTAGATGGTGTATAAAAAACCTGCTAGGTGGAGATGAACTCTTGTCAGCTTCCTTGCAGGTGCAGAAAGGGAGGCTGGAGCTGATGATAAGGCCGTCTGTAGTTTGGGAAATCTCTGGAATGCTCACGGTGCGGACAATGAGTCATAAGAACTTCCAGGATGTTGACAGCTTCATGGGGTCACTCATGAATGAGATCCTTAGGCCTTTAAGCCAAAATTAAACCCAAACTCAATTATATGCCATGGTTGGTAGAGTGCTGTTTGGGTTAATAATAAATAGACTAATCCATCCTATGGTAAACTTTTTAACCCTGATATGTTAATGGCTTGATGGGACAGAGTCTATTTTTAGCTTATGTTGTGTATCTAGGTTAGAAGGGGAGGAGAGAAGGTCGGATAGTGGGGGGCACTGCTCTATATTGTCCTGCGGAACCCAGGCTGATAGAGTCCCCACCATCTGAGACCACAAATCACAGCCAGAGGAGAGCACTGGACTGATAGGTCTAGGTCTTTAATGCTTTGACCCAGAAGTAACACGCACTTTCCTTTTGGCCATTAGCTAGAAATGGTCACCTATTGCTGCCTACCTGCAAGGCATGGAGAGCTGAGAAATGTGGGAAACATGGAATATTTAGTGGGTATCACTGCCTGCCACAGTAATAAAAATTATGATTTGGAACTAGAGTTCAACTCCAACCCCCTCCCCAAAAAAATTGACTAGGAGTTGCCAACCAACATTTCTCCAGATTTTCCTTGAGGAATTCCTAATGACCTGGGGTGAGAAATATTATCCAAAACTGTGTTCACCACCCTAAATGATCATACCATTTTGTCTTTCTCTCTTTCTAAGAGTATATGGATGTAATCCCAGTGGCTCTGGAGGCTGAGGTGGGAGGATTGAAAGTTCAAAGCCAGCTTCAGCAATTTAGCGAGGTCCTAAGCAACTTAGACCCTGTCTCAAAATAAAATAATAACAATAATAATAAAAAGGGCTGGGAATATCATTCAGTGGTTAAGCACCTCAGGGTTCAATTCTACCCTCGTACTAGACCAAAAGGAAAACGAAAGAAAAAAGAAGAAGAATATTCTTCACATTCTGCTCCAAATCTCTTCCTACCACTAAACCTAGCCACTTATCTGCAATGTAACCAACTAAGTGCCCTTCTGACTGTTAACTGTAGAGGACAGATCCATGCTCTGGTCTGAAGGTAACTCCTCCACTCAAGCCTGAATTTCTGTTTCCTCTCACCTCAAGGACACTGCAGAAACAATGTTTACCTCTCTCTTCTGCATCATCAATTTTCACCTTAGAGTGAAAATACCAACTCTTCCTGTTGGTAATAAGATATGCTGTTGCTTTTCCCATGTTTAAAAAAAAAAAGGTCTTCCTTTGATTCCACATTCACTCTGATTACCTCCTATCTTGGAAAAACCCAGTTTTGGCATATAAGAATCAGCCTCCAAAGTAGGAAGGGCCAAGAGGCTGAAGACAGAGGTGGTGGGATCCAGGACTGAACAAAGTGCAATTTTTTAGGGACTTCTGGAATGAAGTGTGTCTTAGGAGGCAGCAAGACTGGAGGAATCTTGGCATCTCAAGGCAGGAAGAAGGGGTTTATATACTAAGTTAGATAACGGACAGTTGTCTTAGCCAATTGACAGTTACCTGATTTTCTCAAAAACTATTAACATATCAAACATCAGTTAAGAAACAATCCAGCATCATTGGCCAGCACAAAAGTTCCTTTCTTTATTTTTGTTTTTTAAAGAAAGAGGGACAGTGAGAGAGTGAGAAAAGGAGAATCAATTTTATTTAGTTTTTCATGTGGAATTTTGTAGCTCCAACACTACATTGTATACATGGTACTGGGGTTCAAACCTGTGTACCTGCACATACCAGGCAAGCGCCGGAACCGCTGACCACTCTTCCAGGCCCAGCACAGAAGTTCCTGCTGACTACCCTTTTTTTTTTTTTTTTTAAAGAGAGGGAGAGAGTGAGAGAGAGACTCAACTTTATTTATTGATTCATCTAGCCTTCGTTTCTGCAACACTTAGTTGTGTATGTGGCGATGGGTTTTGAACCTGGGTCCTTGCACATGCCAGGCAAGAGCTCCAACCACTGAGCCACCGTTCCAGCCCCCTCTGCTGACTATCTTGATAACTTAGTTTATATGATAGGGCTTGGAATGCATGAATGGGTCACCCGGTGGGCAAGATGTGGTTATGAGCAAGATGAGTATAGTCAGGTCAGGTTGGATCCCTAGGCTTCTACAGCAAGACTCCTGAGGAAAGGGTTTCTATGTGCTTCCTCCAATTTCTTTGTTCCCTTTCTTTTGAGCTTGCTCTGATTGGGTTTCCTTCCCAGTACTTCGCTAAAGCCTCCTGCCAGGGTCACCAAGTCCCTCTATGCAGAAAGCCTAAAGTCAAGTCTCAGTCCCTTCCTCGCCCTTGATTTGCAGGACTCTGCTCTGTCTGGGTGCCTCAGGTTCCTTAGCTGTTTCATCATCATCCCCCTCTGCTATAGAAATTTCCATGGTCCCTCCTCTCTCCTCAAGCTGCTCCCATGCTGAGTAATCTCCCCAACCCATGACTTAATACCTTCTGCGTGCTGCTGACTCCCAAACTTGTGTCTCTGGAACCAACCTTTGAACTCCAATGCCATACAGCCATAGCCACTTACCTACCTGACATCTCCATTTGGAGTGTGCTCTCCCCCCATTGTCTTCCCTGTCTCGAAAGCAGTATGGGTCAGATACAAATATATTCCAAACTACTCAGGAAGTTGAGGCTGGAGGATAAACTCAAGTCCAGCCTGGGCATCTTAGTGAGACTCTGTCTCAAATTTTTAAAAAAATTAATTTAAAAAAGCTAGGGATATAGTTCAGTGGTAAAGTACTTACCTAGCATGCCTGAAGCCCTGAGTTCAATTCCCAATACCAGAAAAATAAAAATCATCCCCTGCAGTCTTCCAGGTGTGGAGGCTGACAACCTCAGCAACTTCATTGACTTCCATTCATCAGTAAATCCTGTTGGCTCTGTCCAAACTCAGCATTTCTCGTTGCCTCTACCACCTGGACTTAGGGGTTAGCTTGTTAAAGTAATCTCCCTCTTTCTACCTCATCCTTTTTTTTTTTTAAAGAGAGAGAGACAGGGCTGGAGCGGTGGCTCAGCGGTTTCGGCGCTTGCCTGGCAAGCACGAGGACCCGGGTTCAAACCCCAGCACCACGTACACAACTGAGTGTTAGAGCAACTAAGGCCACGAGAAAAACTAAATAAAGTTGTTTCTCTCTTTCTCTGTCTCTCTCACTGTCCCTCTCTCTTTAAAAAAAAAAAGAGAGAGAGAGAGAGAGACAGTGAGAGAGAGAGAATCAATTTTATTTAGTTTTTCATGTGCCCTTCGCTGCTTTGAGACTTCATTGTGTACATGGTGTTGGGGTTTGAACCTGTGTCCTTGCACATGCCAGGCAAGCGCCATAACTGCTGAGCCACTGCTCCAACCCCAACCCTTATCCTCTTAATACGTATTCTCCTTTTTCTTTCTTTATTTTTAAAGAGAGAGGGACAGTGAGAGAGAGAAACAATTTTATTTATTTTTTCACATGGCTTTCATAGCTCCAGCACTTCATTTTGTAGGTGGTGCTGGGATTCAAACCTGTGTCCTCGCACATGCCAAGCAAGTGCCGTAACCGCTGAGCCACTGCTCCAGCCCCTTAATACATATTCTCAATTTAAGACAGTAACTGTTTTCAAAGCAACTTTGCCTCCTTCTTTATCCTTGACAGGAAAAGATTTGATTCTCATATCAAAATTTCCCAGCATAGGCAGTCTGTTTCTAGGGAAGATTTGTAAAATGTTAGACTTTACTCAGTTCTATAAGAATAATGAATTTTTTAAAATTTCCCCTGTCAGTCCTCGTATTCCCCCAAAGGCTAGTGTCCCCAAGCAGCCTACCTGTTCCTGCTCTTCACCTCCTTGTCCCAGTATTGCCTCACTCACTCTCAAGTGTAGAGGAAATACTGGGACCATCTGCAGTCACCCCATTCGTGTAAAAGGAAAGCCCCAACACCTGGTGTTATCGGGCTGTGGCACCAAAGGAAAAAGGAGCTAAGTCTATCAGTTTGATCCAGAGGGGAAAAAAGCTTTGAGTGAATGGAAACAAATTAATCTGAGCATCACAGCTGTTCAACCATGGAGAGCTCTCTCTATGCAGGTGTTTCTCGACTTACAATGGGGAAATGGGCCAATAAGCCCACCCTAAGTGGAAGATATCCTAAGTTGAAAATGCACTGAATGCACCCTAACCTGTCCAGCATCCCAGCTTAGCAACACAGCACACTGTAGAATGTTGGTTGTTCCTCCTTGTGATCAAGGGACTGAGGAGGACCTGAAGCTCACTGCCGTGGCCTAACATCGTGAGAGAGGATCTGACCACATAGCAATCCAAATTCAAAAATTCCAAGGGCAGTCTCTACTGAATGCACATCAGTTTTGCACCATTAAGCTAAAAAAATCATCAAGTCAAGCCATCATAAGTCAGGGACTGTCTATCCTTTTTAAAAATGTCAACAACCAATGAAGCCTCACTATGGTCCTGCATTACCTAGAGGACAACTCAGTCATCAGCTCAACCTCTGTCCTTAGACTCTGGGCTGCCTCACCCAGGTATATTGTGGAGGCACCCCCTTCACTCCACCTTGACCTCTGCTGCTGTGACGACACCGGTGGCAGGAGCCACCCCACCATGGTATGAGACCAGCCCTGGCCTCTACCCAGATGAAGCACAAATGATGAATGAGAAGGTTCCTCTGCAGTGAGGCTACGCCAGGGACACACTTGCTTTAGGGAAGGATAGTAACCAGAATCATCCACAGATTCATGCAGCAAAGCACAGGAAAGGGTTTCCAAGCAGAGAGCAGCTGGCCTGCTGCAGAGAGGACCATTTGTCCCCCATGTTGACTTCTACTTCAGCAACTTTTTTTTCTTTTTTCTTTTTTTTATTCTCTGTATGTTATTATTTTTTTATTTTTATTAGATGAATATGGAGTTACAATTGAGGGGGAATCATTGTCAAACAATCAAGAACAAATGTATATTTACATAGTTAGCCAAGGCTGTTGCCATGTCATGGATGACCCCTTGGGTTCCCCGTGATTCTATGTTTCCCCCAGAAGAACACCTGAGTTAAATGGATATCTTGTGGAGGTCAGATATCTCCTCCTGAGATGATTCCCCCATACTCCTTCCCTCCAGACTCCTAGAGATCCTTCCTAATCCCACCCCCCACCCTGTCCCCCACCCTACGCCTCCAGGTATCCAAGGCAATGATCCCCCCCGTTTGCGTAAAAATTCATACAATTTGAGGTTATTATTAGCTTAGCCATCTAACATACTGTTTCCAGATGTAATCTAGCTTCCGCAAATGAGAGAAACCATTCGGCCCTTGAGTCTCTGAGATTGGGAGACTTCACTTAGCAT
>PVKS010047609.1:0-12746 GCA_004027875.1 Aplodontia rufa | reverse complement strand
GGTGAAGCAAGTACTAAACCACCTTTTATTTCCTGGGAGCACATTAATGAGTTATTTGACGTGCTCAGACAGGCTGCTAACTTGTGTGGAAGTGCAGGAGGAAAGAAGAAGGGGGTTCTTCGGGGAAGTGAAGACCTGGAGCAACATGGTGGGTGGCCCAGTGACTTGTAAGGAAGGGACTGGATTCCACCTGTGTGACATCAGTCTCATTTGATGGTAGCTATGGTGACACAGGCTCACCAGTGCCCTTACTGCCACCACACCGAACCCTCTCAAGTGGCTAAAACGGCGAATTTTATGTGGTGGGTGTTTAACTGCAGTATTATAAAATCAACAAAGTGTCCAAACTTGAGTAGCAACTGCTGTGTGATTGTCTGGATTGATGCAGGGCAGAGTAGAGGCGAGTGGGAGTCAGGAGAAACGAGAGAGCAGAGCCTAGGAGGCCACATCGGCCCAGCACAGCTGCTAAACTGGCTCTCCGTGGGGCATGGGGTGTGGGGATCACACCCACATTTTAAGGTGCAGGGCAAACTCAGCTGTCATCAGGCTGACACAGAAGCAGCAGAAGAGACTGAGTCTGCTCGAGAGGTCATCAACGGCCGTTGTCCTCACCTTTAAGGGTCCTTGGAGTGAGGCAGCGATGTAGATTTAGTGCACCCCAACTCTTAGGACCTGATGTGACCTTTTCACCCTGCCTCCTGCCTCTCTCTCGTCTGCTAAAGGATTTATCTGAAGCCATGTCACACTCGGGCTGCCTTCGGTTTTCAGTCTCGAGGTATTTTTGTGCTAAGCGTCCCCATGGTCTGTGCCTTCTCAGTTATCCTTCACTTGTGGAAACTGGGCTTGCAGGAAGGGAGCCCCAGACCCTCTTGGTCAGTTTATTCTGCTCTACTGAAGAGTGAGTCACTTTGCTTGCTCAGGAGCTGAATCCTGGCTTTCGCTTCTCTCAACTCCTTTCCCAGTCATCTTGCCTACGGATGCCACTTGGGGACAAGCCAGTGATGTGCCTGGGAGAGTATTTTGGCAAGCGGGGAGAGACTTGGAGCCATGAAGGTCCTTCTCGGTGTAATTCTGACAGAGTTGCAAACCCTGCCCACGGCCTGCTGAGGTCTCGTTTGCTCAGGCCTCAGGTGGGCCGTGCTGACACCTGTCAGCAGACTCTTCCCACGCAGGGTCACCTGGAAAACCCCACACGAGGACTGGTGTGATTGGAAATTGTTCACACCCAGTGACCCAACGCGTTACATTGCCCAATAAAAGATGGCACAATGGGCGCAGCAAGCGTTCCTGGACTTAGGTGGAGCCAGACCAGGGTCAAATTCTACCATTGCTTCTTTTTTTTTTTTTTTCAGGGCTGAGGACCAAACTTGGGGCCTTGCATGTGCCAGGCAGGTGCTCTGCCACTGAGCTAAATCCCCAACCCGTACCATTGCTTCTTATCCCCACCATGCCTGCTGGTAACTTAACTTCTCTGGGCATCGGCATTCTTTCATATTTCTGGATTAGAAAATGACTTTGACACTTACTTCCGTTAAAAGTTCCCGCAGGGTTGGCCCAGTTCCGAGGTAGCCATCGATTACGAGCAAGAAGTTTTTCTCTACTGTTATTCCTTCACTGCTCCGTCAAACTAAGTCTCTCTGAGCGACTTTCTGGGATGCACACATGCCTGGCATTGCAGCGTAGGACAACCTTTACATGTAAGCTGAATGTTGAATTCTGGCTCTGGTGGAAGGACAGGACTTTCCTAACCTAGCTTTTTGAGGGTGTCATCGCCAGGTGTCCAAGTACTAGCACTGGGGTAAAAAGTAGAAAAACAGGCATTTACTTACGCAAGGGTAGTTTGGATTCTTGACCCAGGGCACTGCTGTTGGGAGGTTGGTGGAACTTTTAAGAGGTGAGGCCCAGGGTGAGGGGAGGTCTTAGGTCATTGGGAACGTGATCTCAAAGGGGCAAGGGGGAAAGTGTGACCCTGAGCCCTTTCTCGTTCTCTCTGCTCCCTGGCTATGAGATGAGCAGATTTGCTCTGCCATTCATTCCAACCATGATGTGCTTCACCACACAACCAAAGAAGCACAGCCAACTGATTAAGGACTGGAACCTCCCAAATTGTGAGCCAAAATAACCTTTCTTGTTTATATACATTATCTCAGGTATTTTGTTGTAATGCTAGAAAGTCTACTAACACATGTATTTATTAGTTACCTAACATTTCCAAGGTATGAGGCAAATAACACTTGGACTCCAAACCTGTGCTCTTTGGCCCTACACCACTTTGTGTCCACACGTGGAAAAGGAGTAAAAATGAAGGGAGAGCGACAGTCCCGAGTTCTCATGCGGACTCTGCTACTCTAACTATGTGCTTTCAGCTGCTGACTGCACCTACCAGGGCACCTCAGTCACCTGATTTGTTACAGGACATGAGTCATAACCCCTTGCAGTATTAATGGAAGACTCAATGGGGCCCTGCAGAGTGGTCCCTGGGACAACCCTTGTCCCAAACTTACTCATGGAATGTTGGTCCCCACCTGGCTCCCCCATCCTGTGGTGCAGACAGCCCAATGCCACTGTCATGTGGCATAGCTCAGATGTCCCACAATAAAGCCACTTCCAGATTGTTGCTAAACATCACAGTCCTTGGATGGGTCATGTCCCAGCCACTAACGAGGATGGTTCAGGGAATTTTAATACCTGCGACAAATTCCATATACAATGCTGGTCAAACAAAGCGGGCAGAGATTGTGTGGAAAGCCGACCGGCTGCCTCTGAGCGGCAGAGGGAGACAAGTTGCTCGTATTCTCTCTCTATTCCTATATTTTTCAAGGTTTTGCAAGAAGAGTTTGTATTGATTTTTTTTTTAGGAGAGAGGAAGAGAGAGTGAGTGAGAGAGAAATAATCAATTTTTATTTAGTTTTTTATGTGGCTTTCATTGCTCTGAGACTTCGTTGTGTACATGGTGCTGGGGTTTGAACTTGTGTACTCATGCATGCCAGGCAAGCGCCATAACCACTGAGCCACCGCTCCAGTCCTTGTATTGACTTTTGTCATCATAAAAATACTACTTTTTAAAAATCAAGTAATATCTCTCAGTCCTCTGTACTTAGCCTGCTTCTCCATTCCGTATTAGATGTGGCAATTTATCTGCTTTTCAGGGGATGGGGGAGTTGTTTATTTTGTTTTTGTCTTCTTTATGTGCTTTTAAACCAAATAAATGTTTCATAATTAAGGCAATGTGCTCAAGGCTGTGCGTTTGTAAGAGATCTTTCATTTACTATAAAGCTGACTTTCTGAGAAAGGCAATATTTAGGCTATTCTAACGAAATTTTTTTTAAGGGGGGTAGGCATTTCAATTGTAATGATTTTCCTCTGTGTCATTTAGCAGTTTTCCAGGGCTTTCTCATTACGCCAGTGCTGGGCCATTTGAGGTACCTGCTCTCTAATCAGCCCTGGCTGACTTCCAGTCCGCCTGGGCGGAAGCTTGCTAGGCACAGGGTTTAATTGGGGCCACCCACCATGGAAGCGCTTCCCTGCTTTGTCTAGAGAGATGGAAGCTCCTGTGTAAGGCACATAAAAACGTCCCCTACTGCAGGGCGGGCACAAGTGGGATCTGATGTGCAAGGCTGTTAATTTCCAATTCAATGTTAGCTTTCCAGACTTTTCCAAAGGCTTCCTTTCCTTTTCCAGACATTGAAAATGCAAGAAACTTCATCCAATTATGGGGGGCGAAGGGACCCCACCAAAAGAGAGCAGTAGGAGTGTTGGGCTGCTGCCTGGATGTATCCCCTATCCGGAACCTCTCTAAATCGATCCCAGACTGCTTTGTAGAAAATAAGTGCACCTCCCCCTTTCTCCCCTCTGCTATTATCCCTCTGGCACCTTGGATTCCTCTAATTAATTCCTTGAAAAAGCCAGTTGAGTTCTAATAATTGGTTTTTAAATGACTGGCCTCCAGACACGGGGCCTCGCAGCCAACCCAGAGCATGGTAGGGCCAAGTCACCATGCACCTTCTGTGACCAAAAGGCCCATGCCACAGGGTACAGTGCCCACATGTAGCAGGGTGGGGACTCTGTGGCTGGCTAGACAGGGTGTCCGAAGACCAGGGGGTGCTGAGTGTTTGGGGTAATGTGAACGAGTTAAGGGAGCGGAGACCTTTTGGGTTGCTTAAAATTGGATGTGAATGTGGCATCTCCAAGCTTCCTACTGGCTTTTTCCTGGGATCACACAGTCTAGATCCCAGGAATAAAGACCCACCCTTCTACTGACCTGCCATAGTGGGAAGGAGGTGCTGGGGTGGGGGAGAGAGCGGTAGCAAGACTGCCACTGACCAAGTGATAAAGTGCCGAGTCTGCCACTTACCTTGATGATCATGGTGGCCACTTTCCCCCACCCTACGGCCATGTGCGATAGTACAACTATTTCCTGCCTCTTGAACATGGGGTCAGGAAGCTCTCCAAGGTCAGCCAGCTATGCCAAGGTCCTGTTTGGCTCTGCAGTGGCCTTGGGCACCTTGGATGTGCTCGCACTCACCTGGAGATCTCCAGCTAGGACAAGCAGTGCCTCAGTAGTTCAGGGCAGCATCTGAGACTCTGCCTGTCTATCCTGTTCCAAGGTGGTGCCTGTGCCGCTGGTCTGGAGATGAGGGACAGAGGTTGGTTTTCAATTGACCACATGTCAGATTCACCTGGAACCAGGGGACTTTTAAACTCTCTCCGCTGCATCGGTTTCCTGTTACCTATGTATCTCTGGGGGAGGGACTTGTCCAGCGTGCACTCTGGCTAAGAACATCTATAGAGGGGGAAAGCTGGACGACTAACAGGATGGATCTAAGGCACTTGGACAATGATGATCATGTACAGCTTAGGAATAGAAGGGAAAAAAGACTACTGTGCTCTAGAGGGCCAGGGAGAGCATAAAAATCAGGAAAAATTAGGAAATGAGGGAAGGAGTAAAAACACAACAGCTGCCCAGGCGTGGTGGTGCATGTCTGTAATCCTAATGGCTTGGGAGGCTGAGACAGGAGGATCGCAAGTTCAAAGCCAGCCTCAGCAACTTAGTGAGGCCCTAAGCTCCTTAGTGAGACCCTGTCTCAAAATAAAAAAGAAAACTAAAGGGCTGGGGATGTGGCTCAGTGGTTAAGTGCCCCTGGGTTCAATCTCTAGCACCAAACACTCAAAACAGCTGGACAGGATTCCCAGGAAGGTTGGAGACTACTGAGTTGTGGAAATTGCTCCTTCCAAGGTGCAGGAGTGATCAGGTTCTGTAGGGTCGGGCCCTGCGGGTGGCATAGAGTGCTTGTTCCAGTGTCTGGATTATTTTCCTTTGGGGCAATGGGGTTTGAGTCACTGCATTAGCGAGCATGCCTGTGCTAGCCCCGTGCTTGGTCTGGAAACATGAGAGGGGCACCCTCCCTGCTCTAAACAGCTGGCTCGGGGACTGTGAGGGTGGGTGGGGATTGTGGCTTCTAAAAGCCATGTCATTAGCTCAGAGACCATAGAGGGGATGTCAGGTGTTTGAGGACACTAGGAGGGGTGCTTATTCTGCCCTCCCTGGCCAGGGCAACTGAGGAAGTACGCCTGTGGGTGGTACCTCGGCTTCTAAATCTCCCAGGTGACAGATGTTAATGGCCTGAAACAAGGCAATTCTGACTCTGGGATAGATTATGAGTCTTTTAGAGGGTAGATGTGGTGACCTTGCCCTCTTCCCCCCTTTGCCACACCCATGCGAGGGTGACCCTGAGCTTCCCAGCCTGGGATCCTGGGCCGATGGGGCCTGTCCAGCATGTGCCTGCTGGCTGGGGCTCAGAGCCTTATCATGGGCAAGAGCCTCTGACATCCAGCCAAAAAGTCCTGAAATGGGTGAAAATATGTATCTAGAACTTGGGACAGATGCAACTGGAGTTGCCTGAACATGGGTTGGGCTCTGAATGCCCTGGAAGCAAAGAGATTATCGTGAGGGAAAAGATAAGGAACAAGTTGATAGAGCACCAAAATTGAAGAGGCATAAGAGGACAAAGCAATTACCAAGAAGAAAAAATTAAGTAAGGCAGGAAAAATCGCACAGGACAGGGTAATGCTCTGGAAAGTGAAGAGGAGAGAGTGTTTTGAGGAGGTAGCAGGGACCGTTGGTATCAAATAATGTAAAGAAGAGGAAACACTTCCCAGGGTTCCTCTCACTTCATTGCTCTGAGTGAAAGGAGCAGGGTCTACATCTTTTTATTTATTTATTATTTACTCATTCATTTATAGACTTCTTTGCAATTTTAATTAAAGGACCATATGACCAGGGTTTGAAGTCAAATTACAGGTTGGTGAGAAGCCCAGAGGAAGCCACTGCAGATATAACCTGATTGCTGTCACCTGCTCTGCTCTTCCATCTGAATGAGCGCCAGAGTCCATGTGAGCACGTGAAGAGGCTGTTGAGGACCTGGAGGTGCGCGGGGAACTGGTGATTTAGGAATAGTAACGTAGCTGCGAAGCTATAGGTGGAAGTGCTCTTAGTTTCCCCAATCCAACATAAGACAAGACCGAAGAGGAGACTGCAGTCCAAGCTGGGCACTGGGTGGCTACATGCTACTGAGTGAGCCAAAAGGAAATCCAGCAGGTCTCAGGCTTCTAAGCCCAATTCTTATAAGGCAGCGCTAGCCCAGAGGGGGCTGCCCCAGCTTCCATCTTGTGGCCACTTGAGTGCCCATGCAGAAGGAAGCATCTGCTTCATGGTACCCAGGGGCGGCCACTCTGAAACCTCATGGGAAGGCTCAGGGCCCAGGCTGGAGTTGGGTGAGAAAACATTCACATATTGTTCGTCTCCATGGAGTGCAGAAGAAGACAGAGAAAGGGCCCCTTTACTGAGCCCTAAGAGGTCCTGGATTTTTCATCAGCTACTTTCAACCCTCAGCCCTCAGGGCCACAGCAAGGACTTTATTCTTTCTGTTCTACCTGGCCTCCTCCACGAATCAGAAATGACCCCAGGGTACCCAGAAGCCTTGAATCCTGTGGATTAGAAGGTCGCACTGGTACCCAGGGGATGAGGAAACACAGACGGTCACAATCATCGTTCACTTACATCAGGAGCCCAGAGTCACCTAATTGGAACATTGGTAGGGAGGCCAGGAATGTGTACTTCTAACATCTTCCCAGGTGATTCTGATTAACAGAAGTTCCCAGGCTTGAGGCTCAGGGAGAGGTGGTGCCTGAGCCTGTGTCTGATGGGGTTGAAGTGTGGAGAAGTTAAGGACAGTTCTTGCAAACAAAAGTTATTTGTCCTTTGTAGGCAGCCTGATATTTTCCAGAGCTTTTGCAAAGTATATATTCTACTCTTCCACTCTACCGAGAGCTCAGAACTTGGCCTTGAGTTTGTATGTGGAAATAAGTAGTCTTGTTTTAATACTACCTCTTCAGCCTCTGGCACACGAGCTACTTTTAATAGTAGGGCTTGGGAAAGGGCTAAAAATAGCCATGGGGAGGCAAGGATTCCAACCCAGGGGATAGCTGAAATGAGGGGACATCTGCCTGCTGGGAACACAGGTGGGCACAGGCTTCAGGAGAAATCCATGCCAGCATCATAAAAGAGCAAAAGAAAGACTACACAATGCAGGGAAAAGTGTAGGGAATTTCTTACTGATATTTTATGACTGTTTATAAATCTGTTGTTAAACTAAGAAGTTTAAATACTTCCCATACTGTTACTAGTAGATGAATCTGAGAAAAGGTTATTGCCTATCACTTGTTTGAATTTGATTATTTTGTGTGGTACACTCCTTATCTTCCTGGGTGATAATCTCCTAGGAACCCAGAAATCAGGACCTGCTGCTCCATGATCTTCCACCCTGTCTCTCTGTCCCTCTCCTCTGATTCTGAAGATGATGTTGTTCCCTATGCCTCATTTCTGAGACACTGAGCAGAAAGTAGCCCTTATCTACTGTTTGAGAAAGGAAAATCCATTTCCATCTATTTATTTTCCCTTTTGGCTGCTCTTCTAGGTTTAGATACATGACTTTGGGAATCTTTTACTCTAGATGTGAAAATACTTCTTCCAGGAAACTGCTGAACACCTGTCCTATAAAACCCAACTAACTAATGCAGCTCTGCAAATCTGCGGGGGTTGAGGACAGGTCCCTGTCCACTCTGCTTGGAAAGGAAAAGAGAAAATAAGGAGCGATCAAAGCATAAAAGATCAATTGTGACGGGAAAGATGGTAGATGCTTCTTGCTTCTGATCTTCATGGAATCAGGAACTAAGGGAAAAGTGAATAAATAATAGGGTTTGCCACTTATTTCTTGACCTGGCCAGAAGGAGGTATATTACTAAAGATTATTGCTTTATTAATAAAAGTTAAGTTTATGTCACTAGAAAATGAAGGGAAAGTCAACACCTGCAACTGTACCATTAATGTGTTTTAAACAGGGGAAAGGGAGAAACTTTTTAACAGTTAAGAGAGCAACTCTACAAGTTTTCTGTATCTCAAATTTTTCCTCTTCTTTTATGAATGCCTACTGTGTATCACATTTTAGGGCAAAAGAATACAATGTATCAGCGATCCCCCTTCCCTGTGGGTTTGCTATGAAGTCATTTTGGTGTCTTGAATTTGTAGTTTAAAACAGTCTGACTTTGATTTCCAAGTAACTTCAAAGGGAATGTTACTTTGTAATTCCCATCTTCAAGGATGGGCCATATGCTCATGACTCTCTGTCACCATCTAGAGACAATTTGCACATATTGCAGGGCCAGTTCCTGGAAAATTGAACGTATAAAATGATGCAAAAGCTATGTCTTTGCAAGTGTTTGTGTACCAGTTCTATAGAAGAGATTGAACCTTGTCTTCTGCAAATGAGTAGAATTGGAATACTCATATGTAGATCTATGACGATGTAAGAAATGGATCTTGAGTTTTGTGCCAAGTTATAGAGGATTGGCATTTATAGGGAGCAAAGATTTATTTGGGGCATGGGAAATCTAGAAAATCAATGGGGGATAAACCCCTGATATTAGGTCCATGAGAAGGCCTCCAGTCCTTTGAAGGGTGGGGCACTCAATAAATGTATCCAGTAGAACATGAGGCTCTGAGGCTCCCTGTTGATAGAGCAGGGTCACAGACAGGATCTGTGCTATTTATCCAGGTTCTCGTTCTGCTCCGGCAGTCCTGACTCCCAAGGAATATGTGGAAATCTTACATTTGGTCACAATCATACTCCTAGCATCTAGTGGGTAGAGGCCAGAGATGCTGCTAAAAGCCTTTTTTAATGCATGGGACAGACCTGCCAGCTCTAGTACCAATCATTCTGAGGTTGAGAAACTCCATGATCCAGCATAGCATATAGGTTAGAGTTGTTCTCTGGGACTCTGGATCCGACCCTTGTGAGGAACCTGTGTCACTGGTCATGAATATGCAGACCAAGGGATTTCCTGAAAAAGAATCTTGCTGGAGTGACACAGATCAGGGATGTGGGTTTTTTCAGCTGAGTGTGGGTACATCATTTACCTCTCCAGCTTCCTTTGTTATTTACTTGATGGTGTTTCAGTGCTATGGACCTCAGTTTACTTTTTTTGTTGTTGTTGTTCAGTCTGTTGCTTGGTGACTAGATATACGGCATGTCTTTGATGTCCAGTTTCCTTTAATGTCGTTTTTCACTGAAATAAAGCACCTAAGTCACCTGGAGGTGCTTGCTACCAAAGCATATTTGGGTCCCACCACCAAATCTACAGAATCAGAATTTCAAAGAATCACGGCCCAGGAATCTGCATTCTAAGCCAGCATTGCAGGTGATTTTGATACACATTAAATTTCAACACAAAAACTATAATGCACTAATAAAAATAAATTAAAAAATTCAACACAGGATTATGAAGTCATAGAAATATAGTAGCTACTGTTCTCACTTTTAAAGCCTACTTACAAAGTGCTTTAAAAAAATAATCTTCAGAACATCTGTTTGATGTATTGTGCTTACAACCTTGGCTTTACCTGTTTGGTGCTGAAAGAGATTATATATGTTGACTTGTCATTTATCCTAAATTGACATGGACCTCTTTTTAACTCTTACCCCAGATCGGGGTAATGTGTCACCATCCCTGCCACCATCTGCCACTGTTCCCTTTGATGCCAGCAAGAGCAGCCTAACCTATTCCTCTCTTGGTCCTGTCTCTGCACCTGCACAATTAAGATTCACGTTTTTCTTTTTTGGAGATGATGTTGTCTCTTACACACATACTCACACATGTACTGAAATCTGGCAATTTCCCGTTTGCTTTATCCCTGCCTACCCTACTGGGTCCTGCTCACCCAGCCACCTGCTGTTTCTGCCCCCCCACCTGCAACTCTTTGTTATGGCAAAGGCTTTTCCTACTTAAACTTGATTTATGCTGTGCCTGCTTTCCTAGCCCGCAGGATCCCGCATAAAACTGACCTACTCCCTTTCACCTTATTTTCAAGGTCAGTTCCTAAGAGATGCCTTAACATGCGCAGGCTGAACTGGCTTTTTCACCTCTCTGCTCCTATTTACATTAGATTCTGCTGTTATTTAAGTAGGGGCTCATTATCCTCTTTCATGGTACTTGTGATCCTTGTGGTTCCATTTCTCTTGCCGAGTTATCCAATGAGGGTCTTTCCCACTGACTTGTGAGAGAATATATTTAGTGCCCCACAGCAAACAGTAAGGATCAAAGGATCAGATGAATAATGTACGTAGTCAATGAACAGCCAGGCAGTGGGCTGGAGGCACGTCATGCCGATGGCGAACTCTGTTATGGCTGAGTCCTATAGGTTTGGGTGCTTGGGACCAAGACACAACCTTCAAGAATTGGAACCAGGGCCGCTTGGAGAAGACAAAGATCCAGGAGAAGGAGAAGGTCACCTCTGCCAGGCCAGGAGTATTCATTCCCAAGCAACAGGCTTGTTCTAGTTCTGGGCTGCCTGCTTGATTCCCGCTTAGCTGGGTTATCCCGAGCGCATCTGGGCCTCAGTTTTCTCATAGCCATCAAGGAGCTAACGATTCCCCGTTTTGTAAGAATGGGGTCCGTGGCAAAGGAAATAAATCCTGGATAGCTCCTGCACCTTGGAGTGTTGAGAATTCTGAATCTCTAGACTCTCGCCCAAAGATTTGTAAATGCAGGGACAGCGAAAGAAGTCGCGCCTCTTACCTGAGCCTCCCCTTCCCAGCTCAACTCTCAGTGCGCTTCCTTTACGTTTGCAGAGCCTGACCCGGGGCGCGCCCCTCCCGCTCTCGCGGTCTGTCCTCCCTCCCCGCACTCCCACCCAGCCTCCCCGCCCCCTTCGTCCCCTCCCTCGGATCGCGAGCCCGGAATCCCACGCCCTTGCATCAGCCCGGGGGCTCGGACGAGCCGGGGAGCCGCTGGTCGCCAATCACCGCGCGGTGGAGAGGCGGGCGCTCGGCTCCGCGGGCGCGCTGGGGGAGCCAGCTGGCGCGGCTTCCCCGAGCCTCAGACGCTCGCACCGACACAGACGCACAGCCTGGCGGGCGGGCGGGCAGGCACCAACAGAGTCTCCCAGCAGCCCGCGCTCCAGCCCCAGCCCGGGGAGTCCCCGGCACCCCCGGAGTGCCGCAGGCGACCCGAGCCGCCAGGAGGAAGGGCGCGGGGGCGCCCGCCCCGCCAGGTGAACGGCGGCGGCCCCCACGCGGCGCCGCACCTGGGGCTCCCGGCTCCGGGGAGAATGCGCGCCGCGGGTGCGCTCCGCCCGCCTCGTCCGGCCGCCCGCTGCAGCCGCACCCGCACCTGACCATGGAGTGCGCCCTCCTGCTCGCGTGCGCCCTCCGGGCCGCGGGGTCTGGCCCGCCCTGGGGCCCCGGGGGGCTGGGGCGCTTGGCCAAGGCAGGTGCCATGTAGGGCCGCAGGGATAGCGGGTGGTAGGGGGCGCCCCGCGCCAGCCCCGCGCGACCCTCACGGCGATGTCACCTTTTCTCTTGCAGGCGCTCCAGCTGTGCTGCCTCTGCTGTGCCTCAGTCGCCACCGCCTTAGCCAGTGATAGCAGCAGCGGCGGCAGCGGATTAAATTATGGTTCGTATCTGTCCCCATCCCCCGAAAGGGCCTTTCCGGGGCATTTTGTCTCTTCCCCCAAAGAGGGAAGAGATCGAAAAGCACAACCCGTACCCTGGCAGGTGTGTGCTGTCTTGGAAATGGTTCCTATTTGGAGAGGTGGGCTTGTTTGCAGGACTGTGCACTTATCAGAAAAATCAGTGCCTCAAGCTTAAGTCACATAAATGAAAAAATACTTTCCCTCCTTCACAGATGGCTTGTTAAGAAAAAAATCTTAACTGCGGGAAGAAGTTAGAAAGGAAGTGGACACCGACTAGGGAATTAATGATCAAAGGGCTCTTTCCGCATTTCCTTCCTCTCCTGGGGAAACCCACAGAAACAATCCTGGGTGAGGTACAAGGACCCTGCACCTCTCTCCTCCTACCACCTGCCTCCTCAGCCCTCTCCACTTTTCTTCCTTCTCTTACTGCTCTTGAGTCACGGGTGCCCAAAGATGGGTTTAGAGAGAGTGAAGCAGTCAGTAGCTTGAGGCCTCCCAGTCCTTTGTCTCTTCTGAGGTTCCCCAGCCACAAACTTCCAGAATAGCCATCATTTCTGCCATCTATCAACATCCCAATGGTGCCAGACGGGAAATCCTTGTCCTCTTCCCCGCCAGCTCTGGCAGAGGGTGACTGGTTCCTGATCCCAGCTGTCTAGCAAAGCCTTGTTGTCCAGCCAGTATTGCTTGGGATGCTTTAGTTTTCTCCCCTGCAGGATTG
>PVKS010047608.1:0-12759 GCA_004027875.1 Aplodontia rufa | reverse complement strand
TAAGAAATGAAGAGGGTTGTGGATGTAGCACAGTGGAAAAGTGCTTCTGGATTCAATCCTCAGAACAAAAAAGGGAAAAAGAACAGAATGGAGAACACATTAGTGGTTGTCAGGGGCTAAGAACAGGGGTAAGGAGCAAGAGGGAAGCAGTAAGCCTGAATAAAAAGCAACATGAGGAATCCTTAGTGATAGAAATGTCCTATATCTTGACTACATCAATGTCAATATCCTAGTTGTGATGCAATACTATAGTTTTGCAAGGCACTACCATTGGGAGACACTGGGTAAAATGTACACATATTTGTGACCACATATTGTTTGACTGAATATTTATGTACTGGGTCAAGGAAACATGTTTTTTCTGTATTATTTCTTAAAACTGCATACAAATTTACAATTATTCTCAAAATAATGTTTAAAATGTAAGATACAGAGTGTACATATAAATTACAAGTAAACATTGACAGAAATGCTTAGGAATGGGTCCCTTGTATTAAAAAGGTACAGACATAATAGTAAGTTATCCAGTACAGCTTAATCATTGATTATTTATGCCAATGGGGAAATAAGAATTAAAGATCAATCAGTATATAATTTTGTTATAGATTTAAGAATAATTTACATATATCTCTGGAGGGCCTCAGATTTACACACATAAACATAACTTTTCAGCAGATTTACCTTGCTAGGACCTTTTGACCAAGGGATCATTCACCCTTCTCCCCCACTTTTTTTTAAAAGAGTGAGAGAGAGAGAGAAAGAATAATCAATTGTATTTTGTTTTTCATCTGCTTTTTGTTTTTCTGACATTTAGTTGTGTATGTGGTGCTGGGGTAAGCACTCTACCACTGACCCACCACTCCAGCCCCCTCCCCTACTTTTAACACCCTTTATTTTATGTTTCCAGGTTGATCCTTTTTTTTAAGAGAGAGGGACAGTGAGAGAGACAGAGAAAGAGAGGAACAATTTTATTTATTTTTTAACATGGCCTTAGTTGCTCCAACACTCAGTTGTGTAAGTGGTGCTGGGGTTTGAACCCGGGTCCTTGAACTTGCCAGGCAAGCGCCGAAACCGCTGAGCCACCGCTCCAGCCCCGATTTTTTTTTTTAAGAGAGAAGGACAGTGTGTGTGTGTGTGTGTGTGTGTGTGTGAGAGAGAGAGAGAGAGAGAGTCAATTTTTTTGAGTTTTTCACATGGCTTTCATTGCTCTGACACTTAGTTGTGTACATGGTGCTGGGGTCTGAACCTGTGTACTTGTGCATGCCGGGAAAGCGCTGTAACTGCTGAGTCACCACTCCAGCCCCCCAGGTTGATCCTTTAAAGGAGACAATTATAAAACAAATTCTTGAATATTCCTGAACTATTAATGAGTGGACAAATTTGTTTCACTTGTGAAATTATTTAATATGCAGTTAAGAACTAAGGGGAATGAAATATGTTGTCTTTAGTGTTGAAGGAACAGGGAAGATAATATGATAAAGCAACAAGTAATGCCTGCTTGAACTAAACATAACTTTCCATTCCCTGAACCCAAAACCACAGAGCTGCTGTCTGACTGTGATTTCTCTTATGTTTTGTTTTGTTTTTTGGTCCTAGGCATTGAACCCAGAGGTACTTAACCACTGAACAACACCCCCAGCACTTTTATTTTATTTTATTTTTGAGACAGGGTCTTGCTAAGTTGCCCAGGGCCTCGCTAAATTCCAGAGGCTAGTTTTGAACTTGCCATCTTCCTGCCTCAGTCTCTGGAGTTGCTGGGATTATAGGCATGTGCCACCATGCCCGGCTCTGTGATTTCTGTTGGTCATACACGCTTAACAACAGGGTTGAATCTTCTGCTTTATTTCTAATAAAGCTAGTGCTGACTGTGAATAAAAACTTTTAGGTAATCCAGATAGCATTCAATTCATCTGAAACCATAATACAAAATCCTATAAGATACAGATGGGAGATGAGCCCTATTTTCTCATGGAAAGAGGTGTGCCCAGGCACTTGAGTGGGGTCCACAAATAGTTTGACAGAATGTTTCTGTCTAGATTAGGCATCCTGCTGAAAATTTGCAATGCTTCACGTAGACCATATGTTCTCAACTTAGGTTGCAAATTGAAATCTCATCCTCAAATTCTGGTTTAATAGGTCTGGGGAACTACTGGGCATTGGAATTTTGAAGAATTACTTAGATGATTCCAATTTATAGCCAAGAGCTGAGAACTACTGCTTTATAGAACATTGGCCAGATGTACATCATGAAACCCTCATGCTGCCATTCTTTGCTGGAATTCACTATTGACCCATTTTGTCTGATCAACATTAACTCATAATTCTTCATTTCATTCCAACAACTTTAACACTTCCTAGATGAGTTCTAGTTTTCTATTCCTCTTAGTTTATTTTTTATTTTTTAACATAATATTTAGGTTTCATTTACTTTAATTTTTTTAAGGAGCGAGGGACAGTGAAAGAGAGAATCAATTTTTTTTTTTTAGTTTTTTCATGTGGCTTTTGTTGCTCCAATACTTTATTATGTACGCGAGGCTGGGGTTTGAACCCCACATCCTCACACATGCCAGGTAAGCGCGATAACTGCTGAGCTACCACTCCAGCCCTTATTCCTATTAGTTTAAAATGCTAGTTTAGAGGTTTCTGAAGTGTACAGTTATCTGTCTTTGGAGTAGGTTTTATTCACAATGACAATGCATGTTTATACTGTGAGTCAGGGCTCAGTTATTAGAAAGGATCTGCCTGTTGGCCAATAATTCTTATTGGATCATTTGAGGGCAGGGACCTAATATTGCTCTCTAGGAGGGAAGATCTAAAGCCTGGATGCACTAGTGGGTTTGAGGAAAAGATACAGATGTGTTGATCTGGATGGCTAAAATTAACTTTATATAAAAGTGGACTCAAAGATGGTGCTCACTCTGAGTTCTTGATTTAATTACTACTCTTTAGTTAAGATATACATGTAGGTGTCTTTGATTTTGTTTTTGCTATTTAATTTTTATGGCTGTCCTAAGAATAGAGTTTCCTGTGGTGGTTAGGATTTAAGTCATTCAAGTCACTCTCGATTCAGTGTTTAATATTCTAGTCTCTAGGATTAAATCTCAGAGGGTATAATATGTGGCAACATATTTACATGGATACGACACATTAAATTGCTATTCGTTTGTCTGGAATCAGATAACAGCTGAATTATTACTAACAGATATGAGATGGAAAGATTAGGAAGTGGAATGATTAATGCTAACTGTAGTAAGCTTCCCATTCTTCTCAATTTAATAGATCTAGAAAACCACACCTTACAAAATAAATGATCATTGTGTGGGGAAGCTTTCTTAGGATCACCCTTCTTGGTCTTCACAGTCCAGGGGCTTGTCTTCAATGCTGTGGGTATTGACAGAATAACTTTAGAGCATCCAGAGATGGTCTTTTAATGACCGTTTTACTTGTCTTAAACTCATAATAGACATTTTACCTCGAATAGGCACCTTTCATCCTCTGTTTAGCATTCTTCTGTCCTACTATGTTAGCTTCTGTCACTAGGACACTTCATGGTGAGCATGGAATGAGAATAAAGCAAAGAAATAGAATGGTGTGCCAGCCAGGGATATTATTTGCAAGCAATAGAAACTGACTTTTGGCTTATTTGAGAAAAGAGGAGTAGAAAAGGAAGAGAGGGAGAAGCTGGAGGGTAAGAAAGAGGAGGAAAAGAAGTTTGTGAGAGAATACCAGGTAGCTCACAGAATCACTAGGAAGCCATGAGAATCAGGCTGGCAAGGGCACAGTCTAAGTTGAAGTCATAGATAAAATCACATCTCAAAGGTATCTGGCTAATGGCTTTTCTGCCATTGCAAGTGATCTGTAGACTGGTCTTTGCAGTGGGTCAGAAGACTGTTGCTCAGAAGAAAGTGGGAAATTGCTGCTGTCAACACAAAGAAATTTCTCTATGCATGTGCTACTAGCTCTGAAATTAACATCTCTTGTGGAAATGGCCAATAAGATGTGCTTATACTGTGTAACTGTCAGGGTTTCTGGGACAAAAAACTTTCAGTTTGTAGTGATAGTCAGGTCTGCCTCCCCAAACCTTAGAAGGTGGGAAATTCCCCAGATCTAGGAATGGGGCATTAGGTTGTAGGCAGCTAAAATAATGACAAGTGTCCATTATGATTTAATTAAGGGGTTATTTGTCCTCAACACGAGGAAAACCTAGTGTGTGTGTGTGTGCGCATGTGCATGTATGTATGTGTGCATGTATGTGTATGTATTTAGAGACCATATCAAAGGACAAGTGGTTTGCTTCTCTTTTCCAGTGTCTCTTTCCCCTGGCTATGTTAGGCCCATTTGGTTTTCTCTCTTTGATTCTTGATTTTCAGAGTATCATTCAATCTTATTTTATAGGTGGTATGGAGTCCATTATTAAGCCAAAATTTGATTCACTTAGTCTCAGCCTCAGAATCATTACTGTTCTAAGCAAATAACTCAAACAATTACCATGAAGATCACATAGCACAGGCACTGCATGCACACAGGATGCCAAATGCCAACTAGAGAGGTGAGTTTTGTCCCAGAGCAGTGGGATACATCATTGGTTATGCTTGGGGAGGGGCACTGCCCACTGTCCTTATGCCCTTTTATAGGCAAGTAAGGCAATAAGAGGGGTCATGCAACTTAGGTGGATGGGGAAATTGTTTGAGCTTGGGCATTGCCAGCTGCCCAGGAGAGCTGCATATCTTCTCCTATCACCTGGACTCCTCATGGGATGTTGAGAGCATATGCAGCCCCTGTCACTATTTGTCTATTTTCAGGTAGTAAACAATCCTGTCTCCACTGCTGCATATAAACAACATTACCTAGTTGAGCTAAGAATTTTTGAATGCCTCCAAAGCTGGTTTTATCAATACATGTAAAGAAAATCAGACTCAGGGACCAGACTCATGCTAACAAACTCACACCGATATTGAAACTACAGTGCTAATTTATTGATTGCAATGAGAAATACACCTGGCAAGTATGCTATAATATAATCTGGCTGTCAGTTTCTTTCCCTCTGTAGAAAAAAAAATCTAGTTCATAAAAGAAAGGTTGCTTGCAGAGTAGAAAATAGTTGCTTTTGCCCACCATCTTATTCCTAGGTGCCAGAAATATAGTAGGCACACAATAAACATTTGATAAATGAATGAGTGAGTGCTAGGAAGGTTTTTCATATGTTCTTTTTTTTGAGAAAAAATTTTATTTTTCACAAGACTTTGTTGTGTACATGGTGCTGGGGTTTGAACTTGCATACTCGCGCATGGCAGGCAAAGCACGTAACTGCTGAGCCACCGCTCCAGCCCTATTGATATGGTCTTAACTGCTACTGCCATTGAGATGAGATAAGACACCCATTCACCAGAAACTGAGAAGTTGCACAATGGGAAAAATGTGTCAGTTTTGATGTTAGACAAAGAAGAGAATGGGCTCCCATCTGCTACTCACTTTACTGAGTTTCAATTACTAAAGTAAAAGTAAAATAAGTATAATTTATAGAATTAGGTTTGGCCAAATATATAGCCCTGAAACAGTTTCTCTGAATATGTTTGATCTTCAGTCCTCTTTCATGGAGAAGATTGGAGGTAGGAATAGTGTGGGATAGTGTGGTGGCTTCATGACGTTATGGAGCCACATTCTTACCGTTGTGTTCCACCATCTCAGTGTATGACTTTCAGTTTTACAGTTATATCATGACCAAAGATGGCTGTTGGAGCTCCAGTTATCACAGCTATGTTGTAAGAAGAAATATCCAGAAAAGGCAAAATGACAAAACAGAATTCTCTTTCAGATGTACCAGATTTCTTTAAATATACTTCCTCCAAGTCCCCCAGAACACTACCACTTATATTTTGTGGGCCAGGAATCTGTCATATAGCTAAACCTTATGGCAAAGAAGGCTGGGAAATGTCTTTTCCTCCTATTGCCAACATGCCCAGTTGAAAATTCTCATTTTATTACCAGGAAGAAAGGGGGAAATGGCTGTATGGATAAATAACTTGCAATTTCTTGACATACCTATCTCACATGTTTGGTAGGAGGTTCAGTGTAATAGGTAAAACACCAACATGCTCTAAAAATTGATCATAACCAAATATATTGACTGAAAGAAGTTTTTGCCAATTGATACTCTTGATTTTAGTACCTTGACTACCATATCCCTTTGGTTATGTTGACGTCAACACCCTGAGGAACTGATAAGAACAAAAGCTATTCATTAAATGCATTTTAGGTGTGGGCTTCATAATGGCACTGTACATGTATTATTTCAATTAAATTTCACAATAGGTCTTCAGGTAAGCATAAACATTTTATAAGGAAGAAACTGACGTTTCAGTAATCAGCACAAGGTTACATAGAAGTAGAATTCAAAGTATCAAACCCTAAGTTCTGACTCTACCTGACGCTTTAATCCTTCCAATATAATACTAAAGATAACAAATTATAAACAATAATTTTAAACAAAAATTCTATCATCTTGGAAAAATACAGTCCATTTTGTACATTATATTCATGTAATTATTTGATATATTGTTGCAATTAAATGTGTATATATTATTTTGCCCTCTGCTGTTTTCACTTTATGAAATATCAAACACTTTCCATGTTTTACATTTTCCTAATTATTTTCTTTTTGATATCACATCATTAAACTGTTGCTCTGGAGTGGACTTTTAGGTTCCAAATTTTTTCTAATGTAAAATGGTAGCCATTAACATCTTTGCATTTCTTTTTTTATTTTATTTTATTTATTTTAATTTTCTAGGGCTGAGGATGAACTCGGGGCCTTGTGCATGCTAGGCAAGCACTCTGCCACTGAGCTAAATCCCCAACCCTGCATTTCTTTTTTTTTTAAGTTTTTTTTTTAGTTGTAGATGAACAGAATACCTTTATTTTCTATTATTTCTTATTAAACTTTTACATGTGATTTGGGCATGGGGGCACATGTCTGCAATCCTAGCTATACAGGAGGCTGAGATAGGAGGATTGCAAATTCAAGGCCAGCCTGGGAAAATTTGCAAGACCCAGTCTCAAAATAAAATAAAAAGAGCTGGGGGTAGCTCAGTGGTAAAGTGCTTGCCTAGCATGCATGAGGCCCTGGATTCAACCCTCAGTAGGAAAAAAAAAACCTTTTACATGTGGAAAGATACAACAGTGCTTATGATACTTGCAAATTTATTTTCCAAAACATTGTAGCAATTTACATTGCCATCTGTAATAAACAAGAGATCCCTCAACACTGTATGCTGCCAGCAGTGGATAGTGTTTATATAATGAGATGTAGATACAAAGTTAAAAGGCCAAAATATATTGTTATATTGTGTACATGTACAAATACGGGACAACAAAGCCCATCATTATGTATAACTATAATACAACAATAAAATAAATGTGGAAAAAATCAAGACCAGGCACTTAAGAATTTTGAATGGGGTTTAAAAATATTTTGTAGGTTATGTTATGGATTGAAGGACAAACAGGAGGAGAAACTGGGAGGAAACATGTTTATTGGGTATTAAGTAACATTACTAATCTTTGTTTAAACACATATTTTCATTTTGTGGGATAAATACTTGATGTGAAATTATTGGCTTATGTGGTAAGTTTACATACAACCTCAGAAACATGTCTTTTGTAAAGAATCTAAAATTAATTACTTTTCATTTAAGTTGAACTTTAAAAAATTGTTTTTAAAAAAGAGAATCAATTTTATTAGTATTTTTAACTGTTTTTTGTTTTTTTGATACTTAGTTGTGAACATACTGCTGGGGATTGAACCCAAGTCCTCCCACTTGCCAGGCAAATGCTCTATCACTGAGCTGCCTCTCCAGCCCATTGAGTTGGGTTGAAGGCAGGTTTGTATATATGTAAGAAATTGATAAACCTGCTGGTGTAGGAATACCTTTTAGGAATATTCCTGTTTCACTGTGCTGACTTACCTGGAGTTGTAACCTGACTATGTGGAGTCAGAAGTCATATCACCAAAGGAAAGTATCCTATAGGTCCTGTCCCTGAACTATGTGCGTGACAATCTTAGTTTGTTCATGGTGCTATAATAAAATACAGTAAATTGGGTGGTTTGTAAACAATAGAATTCTATTTTTTTTCACAGTTCCAGAAGCTGGGAAGTCCAAAATCAAAGTGCTGGTAAATTCAGTGTCTGGTGAAAGCCAACTTTCTGATTCATAGATGGTACTTTATTGCTGTGTCTTTACGTAGTAGAAGAGGGGGCTAGGAATAGACGCTCTTTGGGACCTTTTTTTTGTACTAGGGATTGAACCCAGGAGTGCCTAACCATTGAGCAACATCTCCAGCCCTTTTCATTTTTTATTTTGAGACAGGATGTTGCTAAATTGCTTAGAGCCTAAGTTGCTGAGGCTGGCTTTGAAATTGTGATCCTCCACTTCAGCCTCAGGAGTCGCTGGGATTACAGGTGTGCACCACCGTGCCCGCCTTCAAAAGCCGTTATTTAATAAAATATATCCATTGCAAAAAATGAGATATATGTCGCATGCATTGTACCATACCGAAGAATCTAATGCCCTTTTTGTCTTTCATAACACTTTGGAGGAGTCCAGGCAAGATGTTTTATAAGTCATCTCTCACTTTGCATCGGTAGGTTGTCCTATACTTTGAATATGTCTGATTGTTTCTTCATGTTTAGATTCAGTCTGGACATATGTTTTTTCTGAAGTGCATCACATTAGAGGCACGTGAGGTCAGAATGCCGCTTATTAGTGATGTTACTTTTGGTCATTTGGTTAAGATGGTGCAGATACCTTTAAGTGATATATATATATATATATATGTATGTATACGTATATGTGTATATGTATATATGTGTATGTATGTGTGTGTATATATATATATATATATATACACACACATACAAACACATATATACATGGTGTTCACATTGCGTGAGTCAAAGTATCAGGCAAAACTCAGATTGCGCACCAGGAGGCAGTCGCTTTCCCAGTTTTGGGGCGCGGTACAAGGGGACAGATCAACCAGGTCCACCTTTCTGCCCGCCCGCGCCTTTTTGCCCAGAAAATCATCTCGGAACCAGAGAACCCCTACTCCCACGCGCCCAAATCTTTTTCCCAGTAGCTTGCGTGCGCCTGCGCAGATTCTCTGAGAAGCTCCTTTTCAGAGCCCGACCGCTTCTTTCTCCAGCTCTCTTCCGGTCTCCGCAGAGCTCCAGTTTTTCCCTAAGGGGTCATCACAGGGCGCCAAACGTGGGCCCGCGGGAAGGCTCGGGGTGGGGCGCGGCGCGGCGCCGCACGTCAGTGGCCTTCCGGGCGGAAGTCCGCAGTCTCCCAAGTCTCTGATTGGCTTTCGGGCTGGCGCCTATCTTGGCCCCCGCGCCAGTTTCGGGCTGGTTGGCGCGGAATCCGGAGACTGCGGGACCATGGCGCCAGTGCACGGCGGTGACTGCGAACTGGGGGCAAGCGGTGAGGGACGACTTTGCGCTCAGGGCACGGGTTGGGAGTATGGGAACAGCGGCATGATTGCGTGCGGTGGTGGGGTCTCTGCTTTATTTCTTCTGTAGGAGGCGCACGCCGGGTTTGACCCGCAGGTCTACTTGGGATCAGACATTGATGGTTCAGGGCGGGGGCCCTTTGGGTGTCGGACCCTTCATCTTTGCAGGGCAACTTGCTGTAGGCAAATCCGAGCCACCCACTGCAGGGTTTCTTGTTTGTGAGACTGTCTTTCCTCTGTCACTGAGTGTCTCCACATTTGCTCGCCTTTTTTATTTCCTTTGGTGAGCGGCACCCACGTGCTGGCCACAACTTCATCTAGACTGGGCCCGGTGGGGCACTGTCCTGTCCGAAAGTGTTTCATTTCTACCACTGCAGGTATCTGCTTTGAAGACCAGAACAGAACATATGTGCCCTTCCTTTTCTGTGAACTCCCAGGAAAATTGTTTCACTTGTAACTAGGCAGGAAAGCTGCAAGTGCTGTCACCAGATACAAATGCGTTTTGTCTTTTTAGGTAATCGGTTTCTACTTTATGCATTAACACTTTCTCTTTTCAAATTCTACGAGAAGTTCTTCAAGTACTGCATAAAAATAGTGTTCAAATCTAATCATTTTGGTGAAGTTCCTTAAAAATTGCATCAGTTCAGCATTTCGGATACATTGTATATCATTCAATTTGTCAGTGGTAATCTTTTGTTTCCAAAAATAGAATACAAAAATGCAAATGGTTTTGTCTGATTTCTGATTTTTGAACGGTGTTCAGCTAAAATGTGACTTAACTTCAGTGAAGTTGCAACTTAAAATCAGATGCTTCAGTTTTTTAGCCTAAGCATCACATCTCCTGTCACTCATATACATCGCCATTAATGAGAACTGGTTTCCTAATCAGTTTCCTTTGCATTCAGCTAGTTGTAAATCACAGATTTCAATTTGTTCTTTAGCCTTTCGTTTTTTAAAGACAATTTATTTTGGAGAGTCGACTAGCTTGGATTACAAATGGGATATGGGATGTGAGTATCTGAGCAGTCTTTGCAGCCCTCTATCAGTGATTTGCCACTAAGCCCTTTCTTCACCCTAAAAACTGTATGTCATCTGTGAACATCAAGAAATCACTCACTGGAGGATACTGTGCAATCTTGAGACCCTTTTAAGTCATGGTGTTGATTAAGTACTTGCTGGGAACTTGTGACTGGAATTTTTCCTTTAGAGCAGACTGAAAGATTGTTACCTGAAAGACTTCTTCTGCAAACTAGTGTCTTTGCCTACTTTTTGAGGGTGGAGGTATGCCAGATGGTATTTGAATCAGATATTTAAATCTTTGTAACTACATTTTTGTATGTTTATTTTTTTAAAGAGAGAGAGAAACAATTTTTTTTCAGGGCTGAGGACCTTGCACATGGTAGGCAAACGCTCTGCCACTGAGCTAAATCCCCAACAAACAATTTTTATTCAGTTTTCATGTGACTTTTGCCTGAGACTTCGCTGTGTATGTGATGCTGGGGTTTGAACTTGTGTACTCGCACATGCCAGGCAAGCACTGTAACCTCCAAGCCACCGCTCCAGCCCCGATGCTTATTCTTTTTTGCTAACTTACTTACATCAAGCATTGGAGACATGTTCCAGAAAAGAAAATCTGGGTTTTGTGTTAAGTGTTAGAAGGTGGAGCACCTTGGAAATGGCAGTGAAAAGCTGAAAGGTCTATAATTTACTGTTCTATGTATGAAAAGAGATCAGGGCGGTTTAGTGATCAAAAAAGTGGGTACAGTGGTTCATTTGCAAACATTTATTATGTGCCTACTAGGTAGGTGTAGGCATTCTGCCAGGCCTGATGGTGGGTAGAGTGGACATGGTTTCTGTCTTCATGCAGTTGAGTTATATGCAGTGCTGCATTGAATCTTCCCTGAGGAAGCTGCTCTGCTTTAATTTTGCCTTCTGAAGCTACACCATGTGTGTGGGGTATACGTATGTATGTTTGATTGCCCTGCATTTACGTACACAGAAACACAGTCTCAAACATTAAATGAGTTTCTCTTACATTGCTGAGTGCAAAGGAAGATAGCTCTGTTCATTTACTCCTTGCAGCTTTGTGAAGCAGACAGATGTGGTTTATCTCCATTTCATAGACCCTCAGGTTCTACATTAGTCAGAGTACTTGGTGTAAGCTGTAGAAACCCACTCCAGCTGATTTAAACTGAAAAGGAACTTATTAGAATACCTTGGTGTTTGCACAGATCCTGGAGGGCTGGTGAAGCTGGTCTGGGGGCTGCTTAGCCAGAAACAGTAATTAAAATTGTACCATAAAACTGAGCCTGTGAAGAGGCGATTGCCAACCAGACCAAGTACTTGATGGTAGATCTTGTACCTTGGGACATTGCTGGCACTGTTGCACCACATTCTCAATCCTCCTGCAGTTCTTGCTACTTTTAGAATCTTCCCTAAGCCCGCATACCTCTTATTGAGATATTAGCTTCTGATGTAAAGTCTGAGCAGGTGTTTCTAATTGTTAGAGCCTATTTTAATGCCCTTGCCCCTGCTGCCAGAGTGTTTGGAAAAGGGCACGTCAGCTTGTAAAGTGGGATATAGGCTCTGTGAATCCATAAGACTTAAGGTGAGGGGGTGTTTTCCGCAACTATTTCAGATGCTAGGCAGTTTAAAACAAGACAACTGTCTGCTGCTGAACTGGTTAACTGGTAATCTCATGTCGCTCACTAAATGGCAGAGCTGGGATGTACTACTTCTTAATTTCTCAGTCCTTGTGCTCACACTACACTCATGTCAGACTTAAACTTCTGCGCTGACTTTCTCTTATTTTCTGAGTACACCTTGCATTTGTATCCGTTTATAGTTTAGTCCACACCTCTTCCTCTGCTTGTTGCATTGTTTGCCCTGTTCTCTGATGGTGAAATTCTTTCTAGGCCATATTGGGGACCTCCCCTGTGAAATTTACCTGATTTCCCAGGCAAAATTAATGACTTTCTTTATGTTTCCTTGTATGCTATTTGTACCTCTTCAATGGCACCACATTTATGTTAAGAAGGTAGTCTTGAGGCCTTTTGCTTTACTTGACTGGGGGCCTCTTCAGGCTTGGGCAGCTGTCTTTTTTTTGTTGTTGTTGTTATTAAGAGAATCAATTTTGTTTATTTTTTTCATTTGGCCTTTGTTTCTTTTTTTTTTCTTTTTGAACAACCTTACAAGATTTTTAACAAAATAATATAAAATGTGTATATATTCTGGATATTGCAATTACCCCCA
>PVKS010047607.1:0-12762 GCA_004027875.1 Aplodontia rufa | reverse complement strand
CTGCCTTAAGGGACTGGTGAAGGCCATCAAGCTGTGCTCCCACGCTGAGGCTTGAGGAAGCTGGCTCCAAGGTTCCTGGCCTCTCGGTCCACAGTCCGTGCGCCTCTTGACCCCGTCCTTCTTCAGCTGAAGCCTGTGGGGCTCTGACTGGGCTCTTTCCTGGGCTCTCAGCTCCCCTTCTCAGGTGCCATCTTCTGCGCCTTCAGGCTTCTGAGTCTTTTTTGCACCTTTTCTGAGGAACAGCTGGGCTGCAGTCACCAGATGCATCACGCTGCTAGAACTTCATGCTGGAGCTTACCACAATTACGTCTCACGAGCCCCCTGTCAGGTGGAAGTGTCTTAGCATTCTGACTAACTTTCCGTGAATGCATTGTGTCTCACCATGCTATATATAGAGCGCCTACCAAAAACGGAGCAACAGACACCCCACGGATAGGCATTTGGAAATCAACGCTAGGTTTTTAGAGCTTTAGTTTTTGATAAAAATAATAGGTGAGTCATTAGGGCATTTGAAAAAAATATGTATTGAAATACATATGAAGATATAACAAACATATACAAAATATAGAATATATAGTATATAATATATATTTGAATGTTTGAAATATATAGGAAATATATATGAAAAACATACAAAAGATACAAATAGAGGCTCTAGACTATGGTTTTCAATCTATTCTAATGCACCCATGTAGATTTCGTTGATATATTTGCAGAATTGAAAACTTGGGACCTAATGGGTTAAGGATCTCTCCCTTTATCTGGAAAAGAGTTAAAAACTCACATGAGGGGTCATGAGGAGCCCAGAAGGCACCTTATACATTCAGCAGAGGCACCGACCCTTCCTTTGCAAGCCAGGGCTTCAACCTTACTGAGCGGCCAGCAAAGCACCCATGGCCCTGTGATTTCCATGGCGCTTTGAAAGCTTGGCTGTGGCACTGGTAAGGAGGAGGGCTGGCCCATCACCAGGAGGTGCACAGGAACCTGGGCTGCCCTGTAAACGGTGTGGGAAGGATGGCAGCTGCCATGTGGAGCTGCCAGAGCATTTCTAGTCTAAGTTTAGGAGACTGGTCCTCCATCGCCTTCCCACTTCAAAGCCCAGTGAGACCTGGAAGTAACATCTGAGTTTACACATGCTGTGTGTGGAAACTAGAGAAGCTCAAATAACATCCTTCAGTCTGAGATGTTCACTTAGCATTTAACAGGGACCTGGGCATGAAACTTGAGCAGGTGTGGTTATTAAGAAGTAATCATCTCACTGCAGATTCACAATTCAATTCTTCAACCACATTCAGCACATTTCATTTATCATACTAAAATCACCCCTACATGATGGTCTTATAATTTAAACTAGACACAGCGTTGCACAGTGACAAAAGCATGGATTTTTAAAGTCAAAATGCCTCAATTTTAACCCTGCTTCCACTAGCAAAGCAATTGGGTCAAATTATTGAACTTCCCTAAATCTCAATTTATCTCAAAAATAGTATCAAAAAAATATAACTGTGGTGGCACAGTGGCACATGCCTGTAACCCCGGCAGCTCTGGAGGCTGAGGCAGGAGGATTGCAAGTTCGAGACCAGTCTCAGCAACTTAGTGAGGCCCTAAGCAACTTAGCAAGACCCTGTATCAAAAAAAGTGGGGTGGTAGGCTGGGGATGTGACTCTGAGGTTAAATGATCCTGGGATCAATCTCTGGCACAAAAAAAAAAATGTAACTGGGCTGGGAATGTGGCTCAGTGGTAGAGTACTTGCCTAGAATGTATGAGACCCTAGGTTTGAGCCTAAGCGCACACACACACACACACACACACACACACAAAACAACAACAAAATAGTAACTCCCTGATGTAGAACAGATTTTAAGTGAAAAAAGAGAAAAATGTCTGTAAATATAATTTATACATACAGTATATGTATATGTGCATGTATGCACATGGGTTTTGACAGATAAATAAAAATAAATACTGTGACTTGATACTTTACTACCATCAGACTTAAGGGTTAACTAGTGATTGCTGCTATTTCTAAGCCACAAAGTATTGCTGCCCACATCATTATCTTTATCTGAATGAAGACAAAGAAAGAGACTGGAGAACTACCAATGTCCCTTTGATCGGTTGGTTAAAGTTACATAAACATGCTCAATGTATAAGCTATAATTTGATTAGAAAATTAATTTATATATAAATCAATGTTACAGGAATTAGGCTTAATTCAATATGCTTCTCTCACCTGCTTCTCTCCAAGGAAATACATACATCAAGGTCAGTATGAGTTCTATTTTTAACATTTAATCCTATCTACATTCAGATTGCAGGATCTGTAAAAATGATACTAATAAGTTTCATGTGAGCAGGGACAACCATGTTCATTTATTGATTTTTCCTATGGCTTCATGTAAAGACACAAACAATAGGGCTGTTTTTTTACACGCATAGTACAGACATTGAGAATGATGTCATCTCACACACTCCCAGAAGGAAAAATCTGTGACAGCTTCATTTATTTTACACAGTACTAGGGGAACGCCACCCACATCCCACGGATGATGATAAATAACTCCCGTGGTGAAGACAGCAACTCCTCCACTAAATGATGAGACTCTGTCTAGCAGGGGACCAGCTTTGAGCAAATGTTATCGCTGTTGGCTTGGGGATCACGTCAACCTACAGCTGTAGTGCAAATGAGCAGGAGCGTCTGAAAATCACCCTGCGGACCCACTCTGTGTGACAGGGACAGCGTGAAATAAGGATGGGGTCTCTCCTACCTTCTCCCTGTAGGAGGGGCTGCACCCATGCCTAGCTCAGCAGACAACCAGGGTCTTCCTCATCCAGGCAAGGGATCTTGGAATACTGCATGGGATCTGGAGGTCTCCAGGTACTGGGAACATATATTCCAGAAAGAACCCCCACATATGACCCACGTAGGTCCAAGTTCTCTGCTTGATCTTCACTGACACAGTGGAATAGTGCACAAAGGAACCATTTAGGGAATAACAGACCCACACTGCAGGGTCAGAGCAGTCAGAATCGGCTACACTCAAACGTTGAAAGTAGAGGATTTTAGGACTTCTTCACTCCTCTGTGTTAAATCTTAATCTATGGGAGTTGCTGATAAAACCTGTCCTAAAAAGCAAAATAAAAGACTTCTCTCGCCCACAATCTATGACACTGTACAGTTGGTCCTGAAATCTATGGGATACATGCGTGACCTCACATGGGACCTCAGTGGCACCAGGACTATGGAAACTATCATCTCCCAAATGCCCAAATCGTATCATTTTAGAATATTTATTAGTTCGACATGACAGAAAGAGCGGATTGGAAGTGCATACTAAATCATGTGTTACTGGCTGGTATTTTTCTTCTTTCTTTCTTTTTTTTTTTAAAGAGAGAGGGACAGTGAGAGAGTGGAAGAGAAAGAGAGAATCAATTTTATTTAGATTTTCATTTGACTTTCGTTGCTCCAACACTTCATTGTGTACTTGGTTCTGGGGTTTGAATCCATGTCCTCATGCATGCCAGGCAAGCACTGTAACTGCTCAGCCACTGCTCCAGCCCCTACTGGCTGGTATTTTTAAGGAGATAAAAAATATATGCCAATGACACGTTAGGACATTCGAAGACAACAACGTCCTGTTGAAGGATGCAATATTGCACTAAGACACAGCTCAGACCGTACCTGAGGTTCTGCATTTCAACTGGCTGAAAGTTGGTCACATCCTTGAAGTGGGATGGAACTGTGACTGATGCCATGAATATCATTTCAGTTAAAGGGCTGTGACTTTTCTCAACTGCTTCTGCAGTAGACTTAAAGGAGGCGGGGGAAGGGGTTTCAGGACCCTGCCCCTAATTATGGTGACAATGTAACTTTAAAGTAGCCCATTGGCCTCTGTCAGTAAATCTTTGCCAAAGTGTTTGCATGAGCTACACAGACGTCAGCGTACACAGAGGTTGGCTGTGGTTTGTGACTTCCTCCGGAACATCAAAGCTCTGAGCTGTATTTATCTAACTTACAAGAGTTATGGGATGAGTCTTTATCCCAGAAAGAAAACCCTGTGCAGAAGGTGTTATTTCAGTAAAAACTTGTGAAACTGCTCACTGACTTGTCAAAATGGGAAAAAAGTTAATTAAATGTTATGTAACCTTTCACTGAGCATAAAAACTTTAAGTTTTCAAACTCAGGGTCCAGGATTTGAGAAATCCATGCTTCCTGGACCAAGCTGCACAGCTTTGAATGAAATTCCTCCCTGGAGGAGCAGGAGTGGTGGCTCGGCAGTTATGGCGCTTGCCTGGCATGCACAAGGATGCAGGTTCAAACCCTAGCACCATGTAGACTATGGAGTGTCGGAGCAATGAAAGCCACATGAGAAACTAAATAAAAAATGATTCTGTCTTTCTCTCCTTCTCTCATTGTCTCTCTTTCTTAAAAAAAAAAAAAAAAAGTTGTTTCTGGGGCTGGAGTGGTGGCTCAGTGATTTCAGCACTTGCCTGGCAAGTGCAAGGACCCGGATTCAAACTCCAGCACCACGTACACAACTAAGTGTTGGAGCAACGAAGGCCATGTGAAAAACTCAATAAAGTTGTTTCTCTCTCACTGTCCTTCTCTCTCTTTAATAAAAAAATTGTTTCCTGGAATTCCTTGGGTGTCTGCCTCAAATGTTCTGCAACAGACTAAGAACAGGGGTAAGAAATGTGCAAATTGTATCACATTTGTCTTTGAAAATCATACGAAAGACTATCCTAAATGTGAACATTTATGAACATACAATTATCCAGAGGTACACACACACACACACACACACATACATTTCTGACTTAATATGCAAAAACTCTCTAAGATCCACCTTATTATACCCTAGTCAACCAGACTATCCAGGGAAAATAAACATCTACCAGATTATCTATTTACAAAAAATAATAATAATAATAAAATAAAGGCAAAGAATTTTACGTTCTCATACAATCAATGAATAAGTATGTGCCTTAGGCATAGAACTGTTCTCAAAGGATCTTAATCAGGAATGTTTCAAACTGTCAAAAGAAAATAGTTTCTCAGGAACCCTGTTCAACATTACTCCGAGAAACCATAGCTCTCCGATAAAATAACAAACAGCCAAAATCCATATAAATTGAGTGACACATTATGTTCCCCAAAGAGTCTTCCACCTTTAAAATTTATCTTCCAGATTTGCCCATAGGTTTAAAGGAAGCCCAGTTTGCATGCCGTTCCCAAATCAGTCAAGGTCTTCAAAGTACTCTGTTTTTGAAATATACAAATACCAAGACTCTCTGAAAACAACTGTTTATGCAAAAATGATGCAATTCTTGAAAGACCACGATATTTATTGAGATATATAGGTTTATATAAACACAAGTACAATGTTTGGAACTGACCGAGACAGCACAAGGAAGAAAATCTATGTGACTGCCTCAGGTGGGGACGACAATGATGTAATCCCAACTTCTCATCACTTGATTAGTTCTTTATCAGACACTATTAGCCATACAGCAAAATGGGCTTTAATCATTCAATACAGAAGCAAATAAAACCATCTCCCCAGATGGGCAATAATACTCTTATGGGACCTACATCTGTGTCCAAAATGTGATCTATCCTGGTCTACCCTAAACACCCATCTATACATTAACACCAAATGAAAATATGTCAACATATGCACATAAGAAACATTACTTGACTTGTTGGTTCAGAGCTTAGGAACCCAGATTTTAATCACAATTCCATCACTCCTCGATAGCTTGAACACTGAAAATTTTTACCTGGCCCTCAGTTTTCTGTTAAACAGGGATGACCTCAACACATTTATCAAGATTGTGAAGACAAATAGAGGTAGATTGATTAAGCAGGGATATTTTCGTAAAGTGAGTGCAAAATGAATAAATAATTATTATTGTGGTTGAGTACTTGAACCCGTTTCACCGTCATGCCATTGAGAAATTAGCTGTCTTCTCCTTGTTACTCACTCAACAACCACTGAAGCTTAAAAATGAAATCAACAGAGTTGGGCAATTATGTTGTACAAGGTACATGAAATAGATGTTTTCATACATTTAAAAATGTGAATCAGTGCCTGGAGTGGTGGCTTGGTGATTATGGTGCTTGCCCAGCATGTGCAAGTATAGGGGTTCAAACCCCAGCACCCATGTACACAACTAAGCATCAGAGCAATGAAAGCCATGTGAAAAACTCAATAAAAATTGCTTCTCTCTCTCTCTCTCTTTCTCTCTTTAAAAAAATGGATAGATCAAACATCTGTTCCCCCTTTGGTCCATTTTTAAAATTGTGTAGATAAGTTTATAATATGAGTTTCAATAATGATGGCTAGATACTGCATAGCCCAAGGTGAAAGAGAGAAAAGTGCTTAAATACCTCCAACTTACATTCATGCCTGCCATGCCGACTATCTCCCACTTATACACAGTTACCTGATCACCATCCCTCTATACAATATAGTAAACGTGAAAGCAAATGTACACAAAACACCTGTTTTGCTGCATAGCAAATGTATTTGCTAATGTCTGTTGCAGAAATTTTCAGGCTATGAAAACCTTTACAATACAGTCTCTTTGCTACCAACCCATGAATGAGATCACGCCAGAGAATGGTGAGATCAATCCTCTTTAGTTTTAGAAATTTTAAAAAACATGTTATAAATTATATTGGTCATTTCCTCTCTTCTTTCTTAGAAATAATGTAAGTCAGTGGTACAGGCCTGTAAACCCACAACTCAGGAGGCTGAGGCAGGAGGATCACAAGTTTGAGGCCAGCATGAGTAACTTAGCAATTCCCTGAGCAACTTAGAGAGACCTTGTCTCAAAAACTTAAAAGGACTGGGGATGTTGCTCAGTGATTAAGCATTTCTGGGTTCAATAACCAGTGTGAAAAAAAACCCCACAAAGATATGATATAAATCCTGCAAAGATAGATAAAGATTTCCAAGACAATTTTGTTGATCCGTGTCATATCAATCATTTGGAAGCCAAGGCAACAGAGCCAAGAGTCAGGACCAGAATAGAAACCCTCATTGACACTCTTAGTCTATCCTATAATAAAGAACAGATTGCTACACCCCACATTCAATGTTCACTCTTTACCCAACAGCCAGATTGAGGTTGTTTTCCTGTGTTTATGCCTTAGAAATGCACAGCTGGTTCTCCTTCCTCTGTCCCAGAGGGCTCTTTTTGGAAGTCACAGACCTACTCTGTCTTGGAGGGGAGCTACCCCAGCACCCCCTCACACAAACCCCTGCCACGCCTAGATGTCTTGAAAGTACCAGAGCACTTCACCTGGATCTCTTTAAGCTCTTAAGGAGACACAGTTGAGAAGGGCTGTGTTATCCACTGATGATAAAGTTCACCGTTCATTCATCCACAACATTTACTGAACATCTGCAAGTTTCCAGGCAATGTGATCATGGACCTCCCACTGAACTTGACAGATACATGTTCTGCTCACGTGGAGCTCACATCTAGATGGCAGGACTCACAAACGAGCAACCACAACTGAGATAACAGCAGTTAGCACCAGAGACTCCAGGGTCAAGTGTTTTCCCTTATTTGTGGAGGCTAGATCCAAACTCAGGCTTGAGGGGAAGGTCAAGCTCATGTACTAGACTCACCAAACTGCAACAACAGGTAATCTAGGGGAACTATAGATATGAGCAGGGGAGGGAGGCAGAGGAGAGAGAGGAAAGGATGTGGTGACGGAATCAATAATGTAGCTTACTCTTTACTCCCTTGAGAAGCCAAATAATACTTATGCAATCATTTAATTCTGGAAAATGCACAATCATATATATATATGCTCATAATATATATATATTATATATAATACAAAGACATTTAAATCTGTTATGAGGGGAAATAACAGAAGAGTCAAGAGATGGGTGTGGGTGATATGTGGGTAACTCTGGATTAGGATCAGGGCATATCATATTGTTACTACATATGTGTTTATGATTGTACATCTCAACTACTCAATAAAATTTTAAAAAATAAATAAATAATTAGAAGTACTGTGAAGGTCAAGTCGAAGATTTTAATTTAAAAACAATAATGGAGGACATATTTCAAATCTATTTTTTTTAAAGAGAGAGGGACAGTGAGAGAGAGAGAAAGAGAGAAACAATTTTTATTTAGTTTTTCATGTGGCCTTCGTTGCTCCGAGATTTCGCTGTGTACGTGGTGCTGGCGTTTGAACTCACATTCTTGTGCATGCCAGGCAAGCGCTGTAACCGCTGAGCCACCGCTCCAGCCCCTCAAATCTATTTTTTAAATGGAAAGTTGTCACATATGGAAGCTAGATCCAAGTAACCAGAAGGGGAGTTCAAACATCAAAAAGTCAGAGGGAAGGTCAGCGGAGGAGAAGGAGGTTGAGGAGGAGGGAGAGAGGAAATAATGCAGAAAGAATCTGACAGAAGCACATGATGTGTCCATATAAACAGCAATGTGAATTCCACCTTTGTGTATATCTACGCAGCACCGATTAAAAATAAATAAATAAAAAACAAATGAGCGGAAGGAGGGCCAGAAGAGCATAGGAAGGGAAGCAAGGGAAGGGAAATGGAGTTAAATTCCATGCATGCGTGATTACGTCAAAATGAACCCAACTATTTTGTAAAGCTATAGTGACCCAATAAAAGAAAGAAATACTAACAAGGTTGCATGTATCTATCAACTACAACATGATGTTTCACTCTACATATGCATTGGGAAATCATTAAATCGAGCAAGTTGATATCTGTATTACCTTGCAGTTATTTCTGAACTGAGAACACTTGATAACCACTCGCGGGATTTTTCCAGAATGCAATAGATCATCATTAACCACGGTCTCCGTGCGGTGGTTACCAGACGCTGCAGTAGTTGGTGGGGAGGTTGCTCTTCTTGAAAGACCGTGAGAGGCCTTTGAGGGTAACATGTCTGTTATTTTGACTGCAGTGATGATTTCATGGCTGTATCCACACGTCCATATTTGGAACTATCCTCATAAAGTGTAGACTCTACTGAATGCATTTACTATATATCCATTATACATCAAAAAGCATTGTTTGCTAGCTTAGTTTTACATGGAAAGACTTCTCTGATAGAAAGGCATTGAAGTAGAAATCTAAAGGATAAAGCCAGAGATAGAAAGCAATGCAGGGAGAGAAAAGATCATTCAGGACCGAGAGAACAGCATGTGTGAAGATCCCACATCAGGAAGTGACTTGCACATTTTAATAGTGCAAGAAGATTAGAATTCCTAGTGAGCTAGGGTTGGGGCTGCATCAGACGAGGTTAGAGGACGGCAAGGACTCAATGACACCGGACATTGCAAGCCATGTCTCTAAATGTCACACCACTTGAGAAAAGTGACAATGACAGGTTGATGCTTTTAAAGAACTGCTTGAGATGCTTCAGAACAGAAGAATGAGCAAGAGGGAGAGGAAAAGACCGGGCAGAACGGCTTGTCATGGAGGTAAGAACTGAAAAGAATTTCCACCAGTTCGGAAACACATAAGAGGAGCGGAAATGGTGGCTTTGAATTATGTCCACAAGTTGGGTGTCAGCACCACCCTTCTAAAAGAGATGGAACTTAGCTCCTTTCCCTGCAGTGTGGTAGCACAGGATGGAAGGGACTCTTGCACGTCCTGCAATAAGGCTTCCTCCTGCCCTGTGCTCTGGGGGACCCAAAGCCATGTCACTCAAGCTACCACATGAAGCTCCCTGTAGCAACGTTGGCTCCCACCCACCCACAGTCCATGTGGACGTGTGGCCAGGAGCAAACAGAGCCAGTGAGACTTCGTCATCTGCAACCGCAGGAGACATCTGACTGCGATTTCCTAAAGAGGACCCTGAGTTAGAGTCACCTGGCTATGCTGCTGCCAAATTCCCAACCTAAGAACCTTCCATGAGATTAAAAGACAAAAACAAACTACTAATACTGTGTGGAGAAAACAAAAAATGACCAGAGTGATCCTGGCATTGTTCCCCTCACCCTTGACTCAGGTGACATGTTTAAACATCAGACCTAAGAACACAGCCATGGACGGCTCAAAACAGAAACAAAATTGTACTTTGGATCAGTGAACAAAACGCGCTCCAAACAATGTTAAAAATAAGGCAAGAAATCCGAGAAAACTCATAAGTTGTGTGTTTAAGAGCCAACTGGGCTCCCTAAGACTTCGAGAATGGTTTCTGAGCTAAATCTCACACGATCACTGCCTCGAGTGCAGAGCACTCTGTCAAAACACGAAGTGTTTAAAGGGGCTGCAGCCACAACACTACATGCCGCTGTCCCCTGCCAGAGCCTCCGTTCAGGATTTATATCCGGCTCCTTTATGATATTCTAGTTGAAGACAGGGAAGGAGTAAGATGGGCTTGTTTTAGTTAGCTTTTGCATTGCTGTGACCAAAGGACCTGACAAAAACAATTTTAGAGGAGGAAAAGCTTATTTGGGGATCATGGTTTCAGAAACCTCAGTCCATAGATGGCCGGCTCCTTTGCTCTAAGCCCAAAGTGAGGCAGAACATCAAGGTGGGAGAGTGCTAGGGAAGAAAGTGTATCAGGATGTGAGGACTGGGAAGCAGACACAGCTCTGCTCACCAGGGACAAAATGTATACCCCAAAGGCACGCTCCTAATGACCCAGCACCTCCTCCAGCCACACCCTCGCCCACAGTTACCGCCCAGTCAATCCGCATCAAAGGATCAACGTACTGATTAAGTTAAGGCTCTCCTAACACAACCACTTCTCCTCTGAACTTGCTGGCATTGCTTCACACACCAGCTACTGCCAGCCTGTGTTTGACATGTTGGGCAGGATGGCATCTATTTTTATGTCTGGAAGACGCCTCCTTCTCCACGCTAGCTTTACTTAAAATGAGGGATACACAAAAATGCCAGGTGAGATAAACGTTTAGGTTGTACAGAGAAAGGGCATTAAATAAGACTGACTCACTTAAAAATAAGCCACTGTTTGGTCAATTAATTCTCTTTGAGTAAAAAGAAAGCCTGACCCCAGCAGCTCCGGAGGCTGAGGCTGGAGGATCTCAAGTTCAAAGCCAGCCTCAGCAGCTTAGTGAGAACCCTGTCTCAAAGTAAAAAATAAAATGATCTAGGAATGTGGCTCAGTGGTTAAATGCCCTTGGGTTCAATCCCTGATACAAAAAAGAATAAATAAATAAAAGAAAAAAAAACAACGCCTGAGATGCTATCATCATGTTTTTAAAACCCTTATAACACTTCATGGTCTAATTTCTGTTGAGGAATGGCAGGATTCTGAACTAGTCTTCTGTGGACATGCTAGTATGTGTTTGCTAGAGTGTTTATTTTTGCAGTCACTTAATTTATAACAATTGATACTACTTTGATGCATTATTTTAGGTTCAAAATGATGAAGTTCATAAAAAATTAAAGTGAATAACAAAACAGGAAGTTCACAGAGTATGTAAAAATAGATCATGATCAAATTTTTGGAAATGCAGGCCTAGAGAGGTCACTTGGGGACAATCCCATTATTTTATCTACTCAGAATCTGAAACCTTAAGTGGCAGAGTGATTTGCGGGAGGTCATAAAGCTGGAAGGTAGCAAATACAGTCCTGGAACCTCTGGATTTCTGTTACCATAACATTAAAAAAAAAAGTTAAATTCAATAGTGATTCCTAACCACTGAACAAAATGTTCATGGAGTTATTTACTTTGCTATCCATTTACTGAATTGGAGGTTGAGCTTAAATAAAATGAAGCTCATGAGCAATTATGAAATGCACTTGGCAATCTCCTTCCTCTTCCCTCCTCTTAAGCACAACCAAACAGATTAAGTACCTGAAATCGTAAGGGAAATACAAGAAATCTTAAGCATCAGCTTTGCAGTTGGCTATATCCTGTTTGATAAATATTATATTAAAACCAAAGTTTCTGTGCAAATATCACAGCACAAGGGAGAAGAACGTTCTCCAAGAGGATGTGTACAAATACTGCTGAAGCAAGTAACGAGGATGCGGGAGTTCATGTTCACCAGACAATTTCTATTTCACAAAGACCACTGGTGGGCAAATCATGTTCTCCCACCTTACCAGCAAAATCCTACAGAGAATATCACAGCAGGTTCTGGCAGAAAAAGGTTGACCCTGGCAAAGATTGCTCAATTTCCACGATTTGCCCTTTTTGCTTAAAGTTGTGAATTTATTTGGGTTGTGCATTTGAATTTTTGCCATCCCCATAAGGTAGAGTGGGTAGAATTCCTTAAGGTAGAGTGGGTAGAATTCCTTTTTCCTATAAGTGGGAGCATTTCACACTGAGCCTTAAAGAAACCCAGAAGAGAGATGATTTCTATGCCATGCATAGGAGTCTGGTGAATTTTAAGCTAATACATTAGAACTTTACTCATTTCAGCTCCCAGGGAGGCAAACAGTTGGAGCTGGAAGGTGTGTTTAAAGACAATTTCATTAGCTAAAAATCTGTATTCTAAGCTAAGATATAATTAGACTGAGACAGCAAAGGGGGGGAAGGAAGGAGGGAGGAAGAAACATAGGTCAGAGGGGGAGATAACGAATATTACTGCAGCAAGTGGAGAGAAAATCAAGGCAGCAAGGAACTGGAAGACGCAGCAGGATTCACCAGACTGTGACCACATGAGAAAGAAAGCAACCCAGGGAGCTCACGCCTGCCCGGGGTAGTTCAGTTTCCTCCGCAGCAAGAGGAAGCTGATGAAGAGCAGGACAGGGACGCAGGGGCTGGGTTTATGCACAGAAAGC
>PVKS010047606.1:0-12783 GCA_004027875.1 Aplodontia rufa | reverse complement strand
TGTTGGAACCACCTTATGACCCAGCTATCCCATCTCTGGGTATTTTCCCCAAAGGGTTAGAATCAGCATGTTATAGAGATAAGGGTTCATCAATGTTTATAGCAGCTCAATTTACTATAGCTGGACTATGGAACCAACCCAGATGCCCCTCACTGGATGAATGGATTAAAAAACTTTGGTACATATGTACAATGGAATACTACTCGGCCATTAGAGAAAATGATAGTATGGCTTTTGAAGCCAAATGGATAGAGATGGAAAACATTATGCTAAGTGAAGTATCCCAAACTCAGAGATTCAAGGGCCAAATGTTTTCTCTCTTTTGTGGAAGCTAGAATACAACCAGAAGCAGTATGTTAGATGGCTAAACTAATAATAACATTAACATGTATGAATTTTTATAGAAATAGGGGGAACCTTGCCTAGGATACCTGGAGACGTAGGGAGAGGGTCAGGGAGCAGGGAGGGATTAGGAAGGATATCTAGGAGCCTAGAGGGAGGGCTTATGGGGGAATCAACTCAGAAGGAGATCTTCGACCACCATGAGAAGTCCATTTAACACAGGGTTTCTTGGGGGGAGACATAGAACCATGGGGAACCCAAAGGGGGCAACCATGACATGACATCAGCCTTGGCTAACTATGTAAACATACATTTGTTTTTGATTGTTTGATAATGATTCCTCCTCAATTTTAAGTCCTCATTCAACTAATGAAAAAAATTATTAAAAAAAATAAAGGTAGACCAGAAAAAAAGAAAGAATAAATAAATAAAAAGATAAGAGCTGGGAATGTGGCTCATTGGCACAAGAACCTTGTGCTTCTGGTAGAGAGTCAGAAATGCTGTCATTTTAAAATATACAGAGCATTCTGGTCTTAAGACCTACTAATTATAGAATCTGTTTTTCAATCACCTTACCAACCTTGGAGAAGAGAAATATCCAACACCTTCCATTTCTAGCCCTTGAGATGGGGGAGGAGTATATGGAATACCAGCTCCCTCTAGAAATCTATCTCACCTAATTTGAAGGTTGTGGTGGAGGGAGAATCAACTCCAAAGCTGCTTGGGAGATCACCTATGAAGGGATTATTAAAAATTAGGTATAATAGGAGAACTAGAGAATGTTTTCCCTTCCACCACCCCTATATCTTAACACCATATCAATAAAACTTCAACACAATGGCAGAGGATACAACTAAAAGACAATACATATCTGATATTCTTTATGAAATCTCTGGAAAAAGCCAAAAATGATAGTGGAGACTAAAACAAGACATAAGGGAAAATTTTAGCTTCTGACAACTGAAGCTATAGCAAATAGTTAACACAGACTAACCCTTAGCAGATAAAATAAAATTTCACATTAATGGCCTATTTACTTCAGTTGAATTATTCCATTCCATCTTGTCTGACTTTCAAGATAAAAATTGTAAACAAGGTAATAGATAAAAAAATTTGAAGAGGAGAAACAAACATCAGAATTGGAATAGCAGAGATATTGCATTTTTCAGACTGAGAATTTAAAATAATTATGATTAAAATGCTAATGGCTCTAAAGAAAAAATAGATAACATGCCAGATAACCTGATTACAGTAAACAGAGAGAAATAAATTCTAAGAGAGAATCAAAGGAAATGTTAATGTTTTTTTTAAAAATCCTGTAATGGAAATGCCTTTCATATGATCATTAGTTGACTAGACACAACCAAGGAAAGAAGCAGTGAGTTTTAAAAACATCAATAGAAACAGGCAAAACTAAAAATCTTCTTAAAAATGAAAAAGGACCAAATATACAGAGTGTGATAAAGTTACAAAAGTTCTAACATACATATGAAGGAAATACCAGAAGAAAAATAAAGAAGAAAGGAAAGGAAAGGAGGCAAAGAGGGAGGGAAGACAAATATTTACGTCATGATTCAGAATTTCCCCAAATTAATAATAAGCAACAAATTGCACATCCAAGAACTGCAGATAAAACTAATCAGAAAATTCCAGAAAACTTCATTGAGCCATGTCATATTTAAATTGAAAAAAACATCAAAGACAAAAATAAAATATTGAAGAAGTCAGGGAAAGGAGGAGATACCTTAGCCATAAGTATTAAATTGGACATCTCCGAGGCCACACAAACAAGAAGATAAGAGCAATATATATATTTAAAATGCTAAAAGAAAGAACCCACCAATCTATAATTCTATATTCATCTAGATTGTCCTTCAGAAGTGAAGAGGAAATGCAGATTGAGAGAATGTGTCATCAGTATACCTGCCTTGCAAGAGTGCTGAAATAAATTCTTCAGATAGAAGAAAAATTTATAGATCAGAAAGAAAGAACTCTAGAGAAATAATAAATGAAATTAAGAATTATTTTTCTAATTTTTAATTTATCTAAAATAACTGTTCAAAATTATAATAGCACCAAGTTATTCAGTGACTGGACTGTTGTTTTGGATAACTAGAATGAATGATAGTAATTTTACAAGGACAGAAGGGAAGAATTGGGGATATTCTGCCATAAGATACTTGCACTACAAATAAAGTTACAGAGCGAGTTATTTAAATGTAGTCTTAGATTAACTGTAAATGTATATTGCAAATCAAAAGGCAACCATTAAAAGAAGTGAAAAAGATTTATAATATGCTGAGGAAATAAAGATTTATATAAAATAATTGAAATTGATATGTAGAGTTGAAGACAAAATAGAAAATAATAAAGAGTAAGAGTAATGAACAGAAAACCACAACAAACATGGTAGACATGATTCTAACTTTGTCAATAATTACTTCAAGCATGAGTTGTCTAAATGTACCAATTAAAAGACAGAGACTACCATAGTTCGTTTTAAAAAGACCTAACTCTATGATGTTTACAAGTAAGCAGTTTCAAGTACAAAGACTTGATAGATTTAAAGTAAATTGACAGAGAAACATATCCTGTGATCACTATTCAAAAAAAAAAAAGCTGGAGGGCATCAGTCTTACAAAGGATGTAAAGGACCTCTATAATAAAAACTATTGAATATTTAAATAAAGTAATTGCAGAAGACCTGAGTAGATGGAAAAGTATTCCATGTTCGTGTATAGGCAGAATCAATGTAATAAAAATGGCCATTCTATCAAAAGCCCTACATAGATTCAATGCAATCCCCATCAAGATACCAATGACATTCTTCATGGATATAAAAAAGCAATTCTCAAGTTCATATGGAATAACAGAATAGCCAAAGCATTACTAAGCAACAAAAAAGGAAGCAGGAGGTGTCACAATTCCTGACCTGAAATTATACTATAGGGCCATAGTAACAAAAACAGTGTGGTATTGGTATCAAAACAGAATTGAAAACCAATAGAACAGAATAGAAGATTCTGAGACAAACCCTCAGATCTTTAACCATCTGATATTTGATAAAGGGGGCAAAAGCACAGTGTGGAAGAAGGTAGCATGTTCAACAAATGGTGCTGGAAAAACTGGACATCAATATGCAGACAAGTGAAATTGGATCCTTACCTCTCACTCTGCACAAGAATCAAATCAAAATGGTTCAAGGCTCTGGAAATTAAACCAACAACTATACAATTGCTTGAAGAAAAAATAGGATCAATACTCCAGTACATAGGGGTTGGCACCGCTTTCCTTAATAAGACTCCCATTGCATAAGAGTTAGAGCCAAGAATAAATAAATGGGATGCCATTAAACTAAAAAGCTCTTCATAGCTAAATACTTAGTTAAGAGTTTCAAGAGTGAACCTAAAGAATGGGAGAAAATCTTTGCCTGCTATACCTCAGACAGAGGGCTAATATCCAGAATATGCAAAGAACTAAAACAAATTGAACACAAAAATCACAAGTAATCCAATCAATAAGTGGGCTAGGGAGATAAATAGAAATTGATCAATAGAGTAAGTTCAAAAAGTCCATAAATACATGAGAAAATGCTCTACATCACTAGCAATCATAGAAATGTGAATCAAAACTTCACTGAGATTCCACCACACTTCTGTCAGAGTGGCAAAAATGAAGAATAAGAACAATGACAAATACTGGAGGGGGTGTGGGAAGAGAAGAAGGCTTTCACACTGTTGGTGGAACTGCAAGCTTGTACAGCTGCTATGGAAAGCAGTGTGGAGACTCCTCAAATAAGTAGGGTTGGAACCACCTTATGACCCAGCTATCTCATTCCTGGGTATTTTCCCAAAAGAGCTAAAATTGGTATACTGCAGAGATGCTTCATCAGTGTTTATAGCAGCTCAACTTAGTATAGCTAAACTATGGAATCAACCCTGATGCCCCTCACTGGACAAGTGGATTAAAAAACTGTGGTACACATAAACAGTGGAATTATACTCTGCTGTATTAGAGAATGATATCATGACATTTGCAGCCTAATGGATGAAGATGGAAAAAATTATGCTGAATGAAATTTCTCAAACTCAGAGACTCAAGGGCTGAATATTTTCTCTTATATGTAAAATCTAAAATACAATCAGAAACAGACTGAGTAGGCTAAGATAATAATAACCTATGGGAACCTTGCCTATGACGCTAGGGGATGAATGGAGGGGAGCATAAAGGGAGGTGATATTAGGATGGATATCAAGGCAGCTGGAGAGAGGGAGTAGGGATGTTATCAACCCAGTAGGGAACCTTCGACTTCCATGAGATGCCCAACTAACACAGGGGTGTAGTAGGGGAAACATTGGATCAGGAGGAACTCAAAAGAGGAGATCATGAACTGGCATCAGCTTTGGTTTGCTCTGTCACTATCCATGTGTTCATGAATGTGTGGCAACAATTCCCTCCTATATGTAAGTCGATGTTGAACGAATAAAACAAATAGTTAAAAGAATAGAGAAAGCTGGAGTGGTTTTATTAATTTCAGACAAAGCTGACTCAGAATACAGAAAATTTTCAGAAATAAAGAAGAGAATTACATAATGATAGAGATCATATATCCAAGAAGATAAAATAATCCTTCATTTGTGTGCATGTATCTTAATATAAAAATTAAAATTATGACCCGAAACTAACAGAACTGCAAGGATAAATACATTAATTCACTATTATAGTGGGAGATAACAATACTCTGTCAGTAATCAACAAATCTTATAAGCAGAACATCAATAAGACCATGGTTAAATTCAACAGTTACAACAATCAAGTGGATCTAATTGATATATATATAATACTTCATACAACAGCATGAGGATACACATTCCTCCAGCTTGTAGGAAACATTCACCAACACAGACCACACTGTGTTTAAAAAACACACTCTAATTTATAAATTTATAATACATACAAAATAGGCTCTTCAATCACAGTGGAATCATACTAGCACTCAATAAGAGATGTTTGGAAATACCCCAAATCTTTGTACACTGTACACCATATTTCCAAATAAAACATGATTCAAACAAGACTTAAATTAAAAATATTTCAAACTGAGAGTCTAAATTCTACTTATTAAAATATGTCGAATATGGCAAAAGACTGCTTAGACAAAAATTTTACAGTATTGAATGTTATATTAGAAAAGAAGAAAGTTCTAAAATCAATAATTCAGGATCCTACAATTAAAACTACAAAAGGAAGAATATACTAAATTCAAACTAAACAAGAAAATAAATGAAATTTAGAGAAGCCAATTACATTGAAAAAAAATTGATAGAGAAATCAATAAAATTAAAAACTATTTCTTGGAAAAGATTAGTAAAACTGGTACACATCTACCTAAATTAACAACAAATAGGAAAGGTACAAATTATTGGTATCCAAAATGAAAGAGAAGTCCTCACTATTGATACCATATGCATCATAAGGATCATAAAGTAATATTATAAGCAACTTTCTGCCCACAAATTTGATAATTTAAATAAAAGAACTACAGAATAAACTAAATTTTCAGAAAAAAACAGGGCATTACATAATGATAAAGAGATCATATCTCCAAAAATATATAAGATAATAATTTATTTATGTGTCTAAAAATCAAAATACATGATGCAAAACTAATAGAACTGCCTGGAGAAATAGAAGAAACCACTATTATAGTTTATTTCTATGTCAACAATTGAGAAATCTTAGAAGCAGAAACCAGTAAGACTATGACAGAAACTTGAAAGACACAAGTTACCAAAACTTATTCAAGGAACAGATAATCACAGTACTACTATATCTATTAAAGATATTAAATCAATATCTTCAAATGGAGAGATTGAATGGGCACACCAAAAAACAGGCCCAGTTGTGTACACTAATGAGTCCTATCTCTCATACAAGGAAGAAACTATACCCATTACCCACATTTTTTTCCCAGAAAATAAAAATACAGTCATTTCCTAATTCATTCTATTTGACCAGCATCACTCTAATACGAAGAGACAAAGACATGTCAAGTACAGAAAGCTACAGAAAAAAATCTTTTGTGGATGTAGATTCAAAAAAATCTCAACAAAACATAAGAAAATCTAATAAAAAATATGATTATTGCCTAACATGCCCAAGGACCTGGGTTTTCTTACCAGCACTGAAAAAAATAATTAAAATGTTCAAATGTTCAGAAGGTTCAGAAAACAAAGAATAGATGAGATGTGCAAAATGTCATCTGAAACAACAAAATGACTTACTGCTAGCGTCATGCTTACTGATAAAAAAATCAGATGCTTTCCCAATAAGAATAGAACCAGGCAAATAAACTCATTTTTCGTATTCCCTGTTCAGCATGACACTATGTAAATCAATAAGTAATGCAATGAAATAATAAAATTAAAGAAAATAAAAGAAATATACTTTGGAAGGAAGAAGTAAAACTTTTATTGTTTGTAGATGACAAAATTGTTAAGAACAAAGAATAAAATACCATGGAACTCACAAATAATTTCGCAAGGTTTTAGTATATAAAGTTAATATACAATAGTAAATTGCTTTCTTATTAGTAATAAACAATTGAAATTTAAAATTAAGAACACAATGCCATTTACTTTAGAACACCCACAAAAATCAACAAGTTAAGTATAAATCTAACAAAATATGAATAAGACTTTTATAAAAAAACTGTAAAACTTCGATGAAGTAAATAATTAAAATATATATAAATAAGCAAAGAAATTCTCTTTATTGGCAGGAAGAGTCAATATTGTCAAACTGTCAGATCTTTCCAAGTGGGTCTACCAATTCAGGGTCATCCCAAAAAAAACCCTAGATTGCTGTTCTGTAGACATTGACAAACTGATTCTACAGACCATGTGGAAAGGTGAGAGATTCAGATTAGCTTATCAAATGTTGAAGGAGAGCAAATTTGGAGGACTGATACTATCCAATTTCAAATCTTACTATAAAACTACAGTAAGTAAGATAGTGTGGTATAGTTTAAAGAAAAGACAGATAGACCAAGGGAACATAAAGTCAGTTCCAAATAGTCTCACACAAAGTAGTCAACTGATCTTTGACAAGGACAAATGCAATTCAACGGAGAGAGAATAATTTGGTGTCCACATGCCAAGGAGAAAAAAAAAGACTATACATCTTTTCACAAAGATCATTGGAGATCAGGTCACAGATAAGATACGATCTTGCGTGACACTAATCATTCTCACATTTTTAGTCAATTACTAAATGACACTGATTTTAAAAACAGTTGTTCACTCTTTGAAGGAAGATATTGTCTATTAAAACATAGCATCCCATCAATTGCCTATCATTGAATTTCCACATTATTAAAATGTGTTTTAGAAGCAACGAAATATGACATGCTAAACAATCTCATTGTATTATGAAATCTCTGGAGAATTATGAGAGGATTTTACACGTGGAAAATGTGAGTTTTTACTTCAAAAAATCACTCAGGATAAAATATGAATGATAAAATTCAAAGTTAGAAAATTAACATAAACTGAACAATGAGGCATAGGACTTTGCTAGATATATAAATAAACTATAATATGGGACCATTTCAGGTTGAAGACATGGGTAGAATAAAGAAGTAGACTAATTTGTGGAGATTGAAGAAAATAGAATGGTTTGTGTTTGCACTGATTTGTTTTCCAATTCTGCCACTCACCTCTTAATGTGCCCTTGGTGTTGAAATAATTTTCATTACATAAGAATATGGACAGTGGACAATATCTGCCTCATAACTTTTAATAGATTTATTTCCAACAGACATATTATATGCAATCAATGTGAGGCAGAGTTACATCTAATTTATGATGAATCTCACCTTCCAACTGAATTTAATAAAATACAAGTTCAGATGAAAAATACCAAGGAAAGTAGCTTAAAGATTAATTGGGAAAAAAATATTATCTAGAATTTTAGGAAGGAGCACAGAAAGGGATTTCTTTGAAAAGTACCTACAAAGTTCTAACAATCTTCATCCATTTTTTCATTGCTTCCTTTTCTTTGAATTGGAACATATACATATTTTTTCTGCATATATTCATGACAAAGTTGCATATGGGCACTAGGATGCTCATAGTAAACTCACCACTATTATTATGATTCTATTTAAATATGATTAACTAAAAGAACTTGTAGACCTTTACAGTGTACAATATTCAGCCTTTATCATGAGCACACAGTGGTATCTCCTCGTGATTTGAGTCCCCTGAAGACTAGTGAGATAGAATATATTTTCAATTATTTAATTGGTGCTATTATAGTTCTTTTATAGTTTCCATTCATGTGTTTTATTCATTTTTCTAGTTGGGTTATTCATCAGGTTGAAATTTGAAGAATTCGTATGTTTTGGATACAGATCCTTTATCATATATAGTATTTTCAAATATTTTCTCCCAGACTGTGTTTTATTTTTTCTTATTCTGAATGGGGTATTTTGAAGGTAAACTATAAACTATATATCTAGATAATATAATGAACTTGCTCCAAAAGCAGAATTATTAAATATAAGTCAGTTAGTTGGTAAACTAAATAAATTTAAAATGATTCCCTTTTCTTTGGAATTATTGTATTGTGATACTCTCTTTACTTCTTCTTTTATTGTGGCAAATCTCTTTTCTTTTGTAATAATTGGCCAAAAGGGAGAAAATTTATTAATTAATTGACTACTACTCAATTTTCAGAGTATTTAAGGTCTCTTGGAGTCACACTTGGTACTAACACTAGATCAAATAATCCAGCTTGGCTCATTGACAAGTAACTGATATATATGTCATAGAAATTTTATGAAATTAAATACCATAATAAAATTTCTTGATGTAGTGCTTCATTCAGTAATTCTGTAGTAAAACGTGTCTTAATCTGCACATAATAGAATCCTATCTTCCTTTTCTCTATGAGGTCGGTTTTCCAGGTCATTCAGTGTCCTTGAATGACAATCCTTAAAACAAAGAGATAATCAAACTTTTCTTCACTCTACTAAGATTTTCTTTCTAGTCTGTCACAAGAACTAAAGAAGGGTTTAAAGAATATTGGGGTACACAAACTTTATAAGCATTAGCAGACTTAGGAGTATATTGAACTTTCATATCTTATTCTATTAGCAAGTCTTATTCACGTAACAAAAATCTGAGGGAGAGGGAACAAAGATTTTCCAGTTTTGTTGATAAATATGGACTGCATTCATATTGAAAGTCTGAGCATCAGACTTTATAGAAGTCCCTATTTTCAATGTATAATTAAGGAAATTAAAACATGTATGAGATTAAATTTTGAATAGCTGATATGGGTAAAAGTTGAGCAGTATAAAAGTTGCACTTCACAAAAAATAATTCTGGATCCAGACATATAATTGTAAAAGGTAGCTTAATTGTGCATAATAATAACAGTGATGATCACAATTGTCTAAGATAATTTTGTTTTTAAATGATTATAAGGATCAAAATACATACTTTTACAAGCAAAATCTGAAGATCTTCTTAATTTGGACCGACATAGTTTTTGTTTCTTTTTCAATGGAATGATTGGTTAACCGTAGTGAAATTTATCTTAATGTTTCCCACAATGTCTTTGTACTCAGATAAATATTAGAAATAGGTACTAAATAAATATTTATTTGAAAACAAAGTTTATTAACATTAAAAAAGAAAAATAATAAAATTTAAAGCATTTGGAATCAGAACCCCCCTTCAAGACCAGTTTCTCTGTAAATGTTTAATTGGGAACCTTTAAAGTTTATGAAGCAAACTTCCATACTTTTGTAACTTCTCAAATACACGTGAACTTAAATGTATTCTAAGTGTAATTACATTTGCCAGTGACCTTAGAAAATAAATCTTTATTGTTGTTCAGGCTTCAACTTTAATTAAATTCAACCAATGTGGATTTAACCTGTATCATTTGCAAAAATCTACCCAAAGTAACTCAAGAGGAAAATTGAAGTAAGACATGTCTCTAGTCCTCAGGAAGCATTTGTGTGCATGGTGACTATCTTTCCAGCTTCATTTTTGTAACTAGTAAAATCTAGGGCAAACATCATGATGTCCAGAGAGGTGAGGTGAGATAGGAGGGGAGGTAAGACAGATGTAGACATGAATCTAATATATTAAGCCAACTATTAGAAGGTACATGTTCTTCCATGATGATTGGAAGAATAAGATCAATACACAATATACTAATGTACAGAAAAGTTCCATTCACAAATACAGTCTTGATTCTCTCAAGATAATTAAAATTAGAACTTTCCAATTTATCTGATGAACATTTTACATTTATGCAGCCACTCTGTATAATTAGAATTATAAATTTTATTACACTAATTTCTTGGTAAAATACAAAGCTTTCAGGATACTAAATTATAGAGTGAAAAGTATATGTTGATGTATGTGAAAGCAAAGTATATATAACCATTAAATAATTTAAGCTTTATAAAATCACTTTTTTAGGATTTCAGAGTTAGTACTATTATATAAGGAAATTAGCATGCCTGTAATAGTGAATTACCTCTCATCATATATTTTTGAAATTCTATCTTAATATTCTGATCAACAATTTTAGAATCTTTTAGTCTCTTGTTTTTAGGGTTAGAATATTGTTTTCTAATTTGTATAATTCTCAAAATTCAAATCTATTTTTCAGATTTGCATGCTGAACATTAAGATGTATTGTGACATTGCTAGTGACACACAGGCCATGTGGGAAAGTTGGCAAAATGCCAACTATAAAGGCTAAGCTGTGATTCCACTAATGAACAGTTAGGATTTGGAACTGTCATATAGTTTCTCTTAGTTTTAGTTCATCATCTGCAAATTATGATAATAATACTATTCTGCTTTACTTGTCCCACAGGGGAAGAATAATCATGAAAAAACTTATAACAGTTCTAAAACATCAGGTATTATGCAAATATGAATAACAACAATATTTTATTTCAATTTTCAGTGGAATTTATAATTTTCAAAATTTGTAAGTACATATTTAGCTGGTTAAAATAAAATATGTTTGTATTTGACTCAGGACTGTGAAAGTAGCCTGATAACAGTGAAAAGAGTTTCCAAAGTCAGGTTTTGATGGATATGGAAAATTACCATAAACCACTTAGCCAGGCAGCAAACCCCCTACTTACTATTTTGAAATCTACAGACTCAAGCCCTCATTGGAACCTATTGCCTCAGGCCCTTATCAGAAGATTCACCACCCTACTGAAAAACTCAGTTTAACAGGGAAAATTCCTCTGTGATCCCCTCTCTCCCCTCACACCCTCAGGCTTTAAACAACAGGTGGGCCCCAGTCTCCACAGGGCCCCCTTCCGCAGGTTTCTCTAAAATAAATCTGTGTTACTACTGTTGAGCCTCTGCTCTCCCCTCTCTCTTTCTTTCTTTCATTTCTTTTTTTTTGTCTTTTTAAAAGAAATTTAGTTATTATACAATCAAAAATACATCCAATGACACAATATAATATTCTTAAAATTAGATTTACCCCTGGAGCCCACCATATTCTCCCACCCTAATCCCTGCCCCTTGCTCCCTCCCCCCCTCATTCCCTATATATTTCTACGAATGCCCTAGATTATGTGTTACTTCAACTTTGCTGAGTCTAATACATGAGAGTTGACCAACTTTCACACAGGCCTGGGTCTAGCTTCAGCCTCCACAGATGAGTGAAGACATTCGACCCTTGACTCTCTAGGTTAGGCTAATTTCACTCCACACGATTTCTTCCATCCCCATCCATTTACCTTCAAAGGCTGCAATATCATTTTTTCTAATTGCTGAGTAGAACTCTATGGCATATATATCATATATATATATATATCATATATATATATGATATATATATATGATATATATATATATCACAGTTTTTGGATCCATTCATCCAGTGAGGGGCATCTGGGCTGGTTCCATAATTTAACTATTACAAATGGAGCTTCTATGAACATGGATTTTGCTGTGTCACTGCAATGTGCTGATTCTAATTCCCCTGGAAAAATACCCAGGAGGGGGATAGCTGGATGATATGGTAGGTTCATCCCTAATTTTTTGAGGATTCTCCACACTGCTTTCCAGAGGGGCTGTACTAGTCTGCAGTCCCACCAACAGTGTACTAGCGTTCCTATCTCTCTGCAACCCCTCCAGCATCTATTATTGTTTATTTTCTTCATTTTTGCCAATCTGACTGGCATGAGGTGAAATCTTAGTGTAGTTTTCATTTGCATTTCTCTGATTACTAGTGATTTAGAGCACTTTCTCATGTATTCATTGGCTTGTTCAATGTCCTCTGTTGAGAAGTTTCTTTTTAGCTCTTGGGCCCATTTACTGATTGGGTTGTTAATATTTTTGAAGTTGAGAGTTTTGAGGATTTTATAGATTCTGGATATTAGTCCCC
>PVKS010047605.1:0-12767 GCA_004027875.1 Aplodontia rufa | reverse complement strand
TGAAGTTTTGATTTGCATTTCTCTTATAGCTAATGATGTAGAGCATTTTCTCATATATTTATGGGCTTTCTGAACTTCAACTGGAGAGAAGTTTCTTTTAAGTTCTTTAGCCCATTTATCGATTGGATTTTTTGTGAGTTTGGATTTTAATTTCTTTAGTTCCCTATAAATTCTGGATATTAGCCCTCTGTCCGAGGTGCAGCAGGCAAAAATTTAAGAGAGAGGGACAGTAAGAGAAAGAGAGAGGGAGAGCGGATCAGTTTAACTTTGTTTTGCAAGTAGCTTCTGTTGCTCTCATACTTCGTTGTGTACGTGGTGCTAGGGTTCAAACCTGCATCCTTGCATATGCCAGGCAAGTGCCACTGCTCCAGCTCTCCATTTTTCTCTTTTTTCAGTACTGGGGATTGCATTACCCAGGGGCACTCTAAGCTGTATTACACCTGACACAGGAAAGCAGGGAGCTGAAACTCGAAACTCCAAATCTCATTCCTTGTGTTCTTTCTTTTTTCTTTTTTTTTTTAAAGAGAGAATTTTATAAAATATATTTTATTTTATTTAGTTTTTCGTTTGGCTTTCGTTGCTCTGACACTTCATTATGTACGTGGTTCTGGAGTTTGAACTCACATCCTTGTGCGTGCTGGGCAAGCACCGCAACCACAGAGCCCCCGCTCCAGCCCTTGTTTCTTGTGTTCTGATGAAAGAATATTTAAAGTGAGACACCAGAAGTCATGCAAGAGAATTTTATCATCGGTGAAAAAGAGGTCAAAGTAAGGCTCAACCAGAAAGCACTCTCAAGAGAGAGTGGGAGGCTGGAGCAGTGGCTAGGTGGTTACCTGGCATGCGCATGTACGCAAGTTCAAACCTCAGTACCACCCTCAGCACCATGTTCAAGAAATGAACATCACATGGAAAACTAAATAAAAATTGCTTCTCTCTCTTTCTCTCACTGTCCCCCCTTTCTAAAAGAGAGAGAGAAGGCTCTCTGAGCAGAGAAATATTTATGATTTTATGGTTAACTTGAAAATTGGTGTCCTCCTTAAGTAGCCTTCGCCAATCAGGTATTCAACTTCTCCTTCACAATAGGCGGTGGAGTTTTTTACCTTAGTTGGTCCTCTCTGGAGGCTTCATCTACAAGTCAATCCCATGTTACTGTGGGCATTGGGGTCAATAGTGGTCAGAAGTGACCTCAGGGGGTTGGGGAATTAGCTCAGTGGCAGAGCGCTTGCCTAGCATGCGCAAGGCCCCAAGTTCGGTCCTCAGCCCTGAAAAAAAAAAGTTACCTCAGTATCTCTTTCTGAGCAAGTAAGAGACACCTGGTGTGAGTAGTTTTTAGTTTCATCTCAAATTTTATGGGTGCTCTCAAGAGATAGTCCTGTATATCCTTTGTTCTTGAGGCATCCCCCTCCCCATTATCTCTTTTGCTTTTGTTTTATTTACTAATTTACTAATGTTTTATTTACTTATCTGCCTTGGCATTAGCTAAAAGAAAACTTTAAGAGTAGCTTAAAGTAAACCTGTGTCCTTGCCATGGATTTCACTGCTCATTGCTAGATACTACATAACACACCCTCAGCCCTTCTTTTTCTTTTGAGGCAGGATCTCACCAAGCTGAGGTTCTAGTCAGGTGGCTGTAACTACAAGATCTAATAAGAACAATACATAATAAGAAAAGTTTATCTTGGCTCACAGTTTCAGAGGTTCAGTCCATGCTTTGTTGACTCCATAACTCTGGACTGGAGGTGAAGCAGAACATCATGACTAAAGGGTGTGGTGGAGGACAGCAGCTCTGGACAAGGCCACCAGGAAGCCATGGGCCCATCATTTTATAGGCAGTCCATCATTAGTTGTTATGACACATAGGAATGCATATAGAAACATACAATATATGATCTTTTGTGATTGGATTCTTTTAATTTAGCATAATTTTTTTTTAAAGAGAGAGGGACAGTGAGAGAGAGAAAGAGAATCAATTTTATTTAGTTTCTCATGTGGCTTTCGTTGCTTGAACACTTTGTTGTGTACATGGTGCTGGGGTTCCACCTGGCATCCTTGCACATGCCAGGCAGGTGCTGTACCCGCTGAACCATCGCTTCAGCCCTTAGCATAATGTTTTGAGTTTTGTTCATGTTGTACCATGTGACAGTTCCTTTTCATGACTAGATAATATTCTATTGTATGCATATTCAACATTTTGTTTGGATGATGGACTTTTGGGTTTTCTCCACTTTTTCACTATTATGAACAATGCTGTCATGACATTCATGTACGAGTTTTTGTATGGATATATTTTATATCTTTTTACACCTAGAAGTGAAATTGCTGAGTCATATGGCCACTCTACATTTAACATTTTTAGGAGCTGCCAGACCTACTTCCAAAAGGACTGCACCATTGCGTTCTTACCAGCAGCGTATGAGAGTTCTGATTTCTCCATATCCTGGTCAACATTATTTATTATCTTTCTTTATAACCATCCTATTGTGAAGTGGTTTTCATTGTGGTTTTTACTTGCATTTCCCTGATGGCTAATGATATTGAGCCTCATGGGCATACTGGCCATTTGTATACCTTCTTTGGAGAAACGTGACTGACATCATTGCTGTAACCTATAAACCTTGAGCAAAGGCCACTCCACTAAGCAACTCTGGGGTTCCTAATCTTCAGAAACTGTGAAATAATGTGTGTGTGTGTGTGTGTGTGTGTGTGTGTGTGTGTATTGTGTTGCTGGGAAATGAACCCAGGGCCTCATGTATGCCAGGCAAGCACTCTACTACTAAGCTCTATCCCCAGCCCTATTGTTGTTTGTTTTACCAGGGATTGAACCCAACAGCATTTAACCCCTTAGTAACATCCCCAGCCCTTTTTATTTTCTACCTTGAAATAGGGTCTCCCTAAGTTGCGGAGGTTGGCTTTGAACCACGATCCTCCTGTCTCAGCCTCCTGAGTCACTGGGATTACAGGCATGGGCCACTGCACTGGGCCTATGTTTTGTTTTATTTATTTATTTATTTATTTTAAGAGCGAAAGAGGAAGAGAGAGAAAGAGAGAATCAATTTTATTTATTCATCTGATTTTGGTTTCTTGGACACCTAGCTGTGTATGTAATGCTGGGGTTTGAACTTGAATCCCTGTGCATGCCAGGCAAGTGCTCCAACTACTAAGCCACGGCTCCAGCCCCTGTATTTGTTGTTTTGAGGCACAAATGTTTGGAATTTTTTTACACAGCAATAGAGGACTAACAGAAACAGTCCATTAAAATAGGAATGTGGGGCTGCAGTGGTGGTTCTGCCTGGCACACATAAGGATGCTGGTTCAAACCCCAGCACCACGTACATAACGAAGTGTCAGAGCAACAAAGTCACATGAAAAATTAATAAAATTGATTTTCTCTCTCTCTCACTGTCCCTCTCTCTTTATTTATTTTATTTTATTTTTTACTTAACAGTCTCTGCACTTTTATTAAGCATGCAAGACTAACAAAAACTTTGGCAATGCATAAGTGTAATACAGTGACAAGAGGGAGCTTTTACAGTTAAGTCTTCACAGTGTGGAAATTGTGCTACATTCACCAAAAGAGGGCTCCATCTACTCAATATTTTAGTACTTCACCCCAGGAACAAATTCCTTTGCATTTGGATTCAGATTGCTCTTGACCACAAGGTCTTCCAGAGAAGAGCCATCATTGATAACAAGGTCATTAAACTGGTCTTGGATTTGGTCCATAGTTTGTGGGAGATCTCGAGCTGGAATAAACCACTCGTCTTCTTCTTTTTCCAGCATTTCCTGGAAACAGCGCTCAATAAATTCTTCTTCCCACAACTCTTCTTCTATTTGTCTGTTGAATTCTTCTTCATTTTCCATCCACATGTACTCTGCAAATGGATTGTCATCTTCATGAGAATGACGTTAATAATCACATCTCTTCACTGATGATGCTTGGGCTAGTACTGCTGCGACTTGGATCTCTCTTGGTTGGCGTTAGTTTTTAACCCAGTGCACCACAGTGGGGACCGCAGAGAACAAATCTTGGCCTCCCCGGATCTCCACAGGCAGCGCCGCTCCCCCGCTGGACCTGCGCTTTGCCTCGCCGCCTCCTTTCTCCAGTCCCTGTCCCTCTCTCTTAAAAAAAATAAATAAATAAAATAAGTATGAATAAATAAAATTGATTCTCTCTCACTTAAAAAAAAAAAAGGAATGCATCATGGCTTTCTACAATTAATTGTACTAAAAGTCCCAGCCACATCAATGACAATGAAAACACAAGAAAAAGAAATACAAATTGTCAAGTTTGGAAAGGAATAAACCAAATTGTCACTTATTTGTATTTTTTTAAGAGAGAGAGAGAATCAACTTTATTTTTTCATGTGGCTTTTGTTGCTCTGATACTTTGCTGCGTACCTGGTGCTGGGATTTGAACTTGGGTCCTTGCACAGGCCAGCCAAGCACCACAACCGCCAAGCCACTGCTCCAGTCCCTGTTCATATATTTTTGGCCTAGAAACTCCAGGTGTATCCAATAGCTAAGGCACAGGGAGAACAGTATGACAGAATGAAATAAGCCCAGGACATAGCTGAATGTGAGTCCTCTCTTTTCCCTTACTTTCTGTATGATATTGGGCACATCCTATTGCCTTTTTGGGTTTCATTGGTAAAATGGAAATAATAATAGTACCTATGTCATGAGGATTCATGTGAATGTAATTAAGGTGCTTCGATGACCGACACAGAGTAGCTTTTAACGAATGGAACCTTTATTTAATTTGGGGAATTAAGGGCAAGAGCCAGGCAGATAACAATGTGACTGACTTGCTATCCAGTTCCCCAGACTGCAGAACATGAGTGCCTTCTATTTCCTCAGATGACCCAAGCCTTCAGTGGGGTCCTAAGAAGCCCAAGAGATCTTCACCCATATCCTGGGTTCAATCCCTAGTTCCACTTCCCTGGGTAGCCTTGAGCAAATGATTTACTTTTGCTGAATCCCCATTATATGTTCTATTGATTGGAATACTCATGTCTACCTTTTTTACATTAGTTAACTTACCATCACTGTGATAAAATGCCTGAGATAAACAATGTAAGGAGGGAGTATTTATTTTGGCCCATAGTTTCAGTCCATAGTCATTTGATTCCATTACCTTGGACCTGCAACAGCATAGTACACCATGGCAGGAACACATGGAGGTGAGGTTGTTTACTTCATGACAGTAGGCAGGAAGCAAAAAGAGAGAGAGGATGGGGCCAGAGTTCCAATATCCCCTTCAAGGGCATGCTCCAAATGACCTAACTTCCTTGCACTACACCCCACCTCCAAAAGTTTCTACCAAATCCCAGTAGCACCATAGACCAGCAAGCAAGGCTTTAGCATCTGGGCCTTTGGGGAACATTTAGGATCCAAACCATAAACTTTCTTACTTCCCAAGAGTATGGTGAGGGTCACAGATGAGGAAAGGAACTTACCAAGGGGGAAAAAAAACCTCAGAGTAAAGCCAAGAGTTATAAGGAAACCCAATAGGAAAAAGGGGCAGTGTGGACCCTGAGAGCTCTGTCTAGCTGGACAATGAGGCCACAAAGGGCCTTGGGATATGGGACAAAGTGAATCTGAGTGGAAGACTGAAACTCTTTCTGTTCAGATAGCACTCAACATTTACAGCTCCACCATTTCTCAGTGGTAGGATTGCCAGATAAATCAGAAAAGCCTAGTTAAATTTAAATTACAAAAAACAAAGAATAATTTCAATGTAAGCGTATGCACCAAACATTGTATTAAAAAAGTTATTTGAGGGGCTGGAGTGGTGGCTCAGTGGTTATAGCGCTTGCCTTGGGTGTGCGAGTACATGGGTTCAAACCCCAGCACCACGTACGCAATGAAGTGTCCGAGTAACGAAAGTCTATGAAAAACTAAAATAAAATTGATTCTATCATTCTCTCTCTCTTTATAATAAACAAATAAATAAATAAATTGAGGGTTTTTTTTTTAACAGAGAGAGGGGGGCTGGAGCGGTGGCTCAGCAGTTACAGTGCTTGCCTCACACGTGCAAGAACACAGGTTCATATCCCAGCACCATGTACACAACAAAGTGTTGGAAAAACGAAAGCCAAATGAAAAATTCAATAAAATTGATTCCCTCTCTCTCTCTCTCTCTCTCTCTCTCTCTCTCTCTCACTGTCCTGCTGTCTTTAAAAAGAGAGGGGAGGGTAGGTCTGAGCTCATATCATCTTCTTCTCTCTTGTGCCTGTCCTGGGCCTGGGGTCTTTGAGAGACCCTGGGAGTCTAACTCATACAACAGAATTAAAAGGGTAGGTGAGTGGGGAGCAGAAAAGAACTCTCAAGAGTCGCAGAGGGAGGTTGGGGATACAGCTCGATGGTAAGGTGTTTGCCTAGCATGCTGTAGGCTTAGGGTTCAATACAAGCACTGGAAAGAAAAAGAGAGGTTCAGAGAGAGGTCTTGACTACAAAATTGGGCTCCTGGTAGGCGAGATAATAACTCCCTTTTGCTTCTATAGCCAAAGAATCAAATTCTCAAGCAGTGAATGTGCCCAAGATCAAGGGCAGAGAATAGTTGGAGCTAGGGCCACTTTCTGAGCATCTGGACACCTTTGCTGCTCTAGCGTCAGAATAAGGAGAACAGCTTGCTCGTACCTAGAACAAGGAATAAGAAAGCATGTGTAAAAGCAAGGAAGAGGCCGTACAGGAGGTGGACAAGTTTGGTCCAGCCTCTGCTGCCACTGGGTGGACACCCAATGCCAATGTCTCCTTGAGAAACTACCAAACAAGGCTGTCTGCTCCTTTCTGTCCCTTGTCCTGGTCCAGTTCCTTATCCCAGTTCTACTCTGTGACTTGTTATAACATTGAACAAGGCTGGCTTTTAGTTTTCTGTCTTAAATAGGGGTTCCCCAATAGGCAGAAAGCCTGATCTTTCTATAAACAAACCTGACCTGGTGCCTCCTCTTTCTAAATCTGTCCCTTAACCATATTGGCCTTCAGATTGAACTCAGGCAGGCCCTGCAGGACCAGGGTCCAATCAACCTCACTCATTCCCCACTTCTCTGCTCCAACCACCCAGAGCTGCTTTCTCTTTCCTTCTTTTTCTTTCTTTCTTTCTTTTTTCAATACTGGGGATTGACTAAGTGCTAAATCCATAGCACCCTCCACCTTTGTTTCTTTTTTTGAGATAGGGCCTCCTTAAGTTCCCAGTAGCTGGAATTATAGGCATATGCCACAACACCTGGCAAGAGCTACATTTATACCCTCAATTACCAGGCACTCTCAGGGCCTTTGCACATGCAATTCCCTTTGCCTAAAATACTCTTTCCTCTCCTTCACCCGGCTTGTTCCTGCTCATCCTCCTCTAGGGAGTCCCCCACCCCCATTCCCATGTCTCCACAACAGGATGTTGTGGAAGACTGATTGAGGACTCAAGAGGTGATACAGGGATGGGGAGTGTAGCTCAGTGGTAAAGTGTTTACTTAGTATGCACAAGGCCCTGAGTTTGATCCCCAACAACTGTCCCCAAAGGAAGGGATACGACCTTGGAAGAGGTCAAATGTCAGATCAGGAGGTTGAGGGGAGCTCTGTAGGTAGTCCTGGGTTCAAACTGGCCCATTCTAATATAGCTGGCTAGCAGTTGGGACTGTCCACTTCTCCATGTCCCTATTTTATAGATGAACAAATCAGATTATGTCTGTACCAGCCCCGAACAATAGAACCCTTATGTGAGATATAAATTGTTAACTTCAGATTTTCTAATTGTAATTTTGTTTTTCTTTTTAAAGCGAGAGGGACAGTGAGAGAGAGAGAGAGAGAATCAATTTTATTTAGTATTACTTCGTTGTGTACCTGGTGCTGGGGTTCCAACCCATGTTTGAATCCTTGCACATACCAGGCAAGTGCTGTAACTGCTGAGCCACCGCTCTAGTACTGTTTTTATAATCTGTGTTCATTTTTCACTTACTGTGCATTCCAACTTGGACTCCACACAAAGGCCTTGTGCAGGGCAGGAGCGGTAGCTCAGCAGTTACAGCACTTGCCTGGTATACGGGAGGATGTGGGTTCGAACCCCAGTACCATGTGCACAATGAAGTGTTGAAGTAAAGAAAGCCACAAGAAAAACTGAATAAAATTGATTTTCTCTTTCTCTTTTAATCAATGTCCCTCTCTTTCTTTGAAAAAAAAAAAAAAAGGTCATGTGTAGCTAAAAGCCACCCTATTGAAAGCATAGTTCTATATCTTCATCTGTGTGGTGGGATGATGGATGTGTACTTACGTAAAATTTGTGGAACTGAACATAAGACTTTGCCCTTTTATGAATGCAAATTACTTCTATCCTTGCGGGGGGTGGGGGGAGTAATTCCTGAATTTCTTGCCTAAACATGGATGGACAAAGAGTTGGGCAATTTCCTAGGATGGAGGAAGTTGAGGGTGATCAGATAGGATACAGGGTTGGTAAAGCTAAGAGACTGAGGCTTTTGTTTTCACTGACCCTAGGTCCTGGGAAAGTTTCCAACTGCCCATTCTGCAACTGTGCAAACCTTGGCTGCCCTCTGGTGGCTGATGCTGATGCCTGGGCTTCCTCAATGCCTGGGAGGAAGTCACAATGTCACCCAAGCTTCTCTCTTGAACCTCATAGTCCTAGGCTTTGCTCAGTTCAGCTGTTCAGGTCATGGGCATTTCTTCTAGCTAGGATTTCCAAAATTAGCAAAAAAATAAAAGTCACCAAGTTAATTTTGAGTTTCAGATAAACAACAAATAATTTTTTAGCATAAAGCCTATCGCAGGGACTGGAGTGTTGCTCAATGGATGGAGCGCTTGCCACACAAGCCTGAGGACCAGGGTTCAAACCTCGGCACCATATACACAACTACGCATTGGAGAAACAAAGGCCAGATGAAAAAATAAATAAAATTGATCCTCTCTTTCTATCTCACTCTTGCAAAAAAAAAAAAAAAAAAGAAAGAAAGAAAAGGGGAGAGGGAAAGCATATCCCAGGTGATATTTGGATTTGGGACACACACATTTATACTAAAAAGTTATTTGAGGGGCTAGACCAGTGGCTCAGCGGGTACTGCACTTGCCTGTCATGTGTAAGGAGTTGGGTTCAAACCCCAGCATCACATACACAACTAAGTGTTGGAGCAACAAAAACTAGACAAAAATGAATGAAATTAATTCTCTCTTTTGTTCTCTCTCTTTCACTGTCCCTCTCTCTCTCTCTTTCTTAATAAAAAAGTTATTTGAAGGTTATGGTGAAATTTAGATTTGACTGGGCGTCCTGTATTTTATCTGGAAATTCCATTTCTAGATCATCCTCTAGAACTCCCAAGGGGAGGCAGGAAAAAAAAGGACTCTGAGCTGTCCTGAGGCAGAAGGCTTGATGGCAGGGGTGCATCGGGCTTTGAACTACCTTAGGCTCCACTCAGAATGGGAGGACCATAAGGCCCAAAGATTGAGTGACATGTCTGAGAGCACACCGTAGGGATTTAACCATTTTGCTCCAGATCTGGTGACTAGTAATAATCCAGTCATACTGTTGAGTTGACCTGTGGAGGGGTTGGGATTGAGGAGAATTGAAGGATGTTTTCTCTGGCTTAGTCTCACTCCTGTATACACACATGGTCTTACTCTTTCAACTTTCTGTTACCGTGAGGAAAGAATAACTTGGGTGATTGTGGGGGACTAACTTGGCCCAGGGAACTCTACCAGGCAGAGGAGACTGGAGGAAAAAAATGTTTCCACCCCCTCACCACTTCCAAGAGCTGAGTGAATTCCAGGTTCCTGGGATCCTGGAATCCTTTCCCCTTGCACTGAATAGATGAAAAAACTGAGGCCCAGAGGAAGGGCAGTGACCTGTGGCTTCAGGTCCTTAATAACACCCTTCTTCCAACCTATAACTTTCCTTTCTCCACTGTTCATCTTTCCTGGTCCCCAAGCCCCTTGGCTCAGGTCTTTGCTCCCCCGAGGCTCCTCAGTGACTTCAGATTTGCTTTGTCCTCCTAATCTCCATCCTTTCCCTCTGCTCTCTGGAAAAGATCTGAATATCTCTATACGGGCTCCCATCTTCCATTGTCCCAGCCCCTTCCTCCCCTTCCAGCCCCCATCTCTCTCTTTGTCCTTTCAAAGACCATGCTCTCTATAGCAGGGGGGCAAAGCAATATTTCAACAAAAGCCAGTTTTGTAGGCAGATTACAATCTTTTTAAGAGAGAGAATGAGAGAATCAATTTTATTTAATTTTTCATCTGGTTTTTTATTTCCAACACTTGTGTGTGTGGTGCTGAGGTTTGAATCCGGGCCCTCGTGCATGCTAGGCAAGCCCCCTACCATTGGGCCATCACTCCAGCTCCATATTTTTTTTCTTTTTTTCTTTTATTTATTAGATGAATATGGAGTTACAATTGAGGGGGAAACATTGTCAAACAATCAAGAACGAATGTATACATACTTAGTTATCCAAGGCTAATGCCATGACATGGATGCCCAGCTTGGGTTCCCCATGTTGCTGTTTCCCTCAGGAGACCCCCTGAGTTCAATGGATATCTCATGGAGATCAGAGATCTCCTTCTGAGCTGATTCCCCCATATTCCCACCCTCCAGTCTCCTAGATATTCTTCCTAAGCCCTCCCCCAACCCTGTCCCCCACCCTACACCACCCAGTATCCTAGGCAATCATCACCCTGTTGCATTAAGAATCATACAATTTGGGGATAATTGCAATATCCAGAATATATACACATTCTATATTATTTTGTTAAAATCTTGTAAGGTTGTTCAAAAATAAAAAAACCAAAAAATTAAAAAAAAGAATCATACAATTTGAGGTTATTATTAGCTTAGCCATCTAACATACTGCTTCTGAATGTATTCTAGCTTCCACAGATGAGAGAAATCATTTGGCCCTTGAGTCTCTGAAATTAGGATACTTCAGTTAGCATAATTCTTTCCATCTCCATCCATTTGGCTGCAAAAGCCATAATATTGTTTTCTCTAATGGCCGAGTAGTATTCCATTGTATATATGTACCAAAGTTTTTGAATCCACTCGTCGAGTGAGGGGCATCTGGGTTGGTTCCATAGTCTAGCTATAGCAAATTGAGCTGCTATAAACATTGATGAAGCCACATCACTATAATATGCTGATTCTAACTCTTTTGGGAAAATACCCAGGAGTGGGATACCAGCTCCAGATTTCAACCCTTTTTTTTTTTGAGAGAGAGAAAGAAAGTGAGAGGGGAAGATAGAAAAAATTACTTTTACTTATTTTTTTCATTTGACCTTTGTTTCTCTGACACATAATTGTATATGTGCTGCTTGGGTTTGAACCTATGTGCTTGCACATGCCAGGCAAGTGCTCCAACTGCTGAGCTACTGCTGCAGCCCCCCAGATTCCAATCTTAATGTTTGATTCTCACCAGGTGTGGAGCCTTGGACATGTTCCTTAACTTCTCTGGTCCTCTAGCTCCTCTATATTTTCCTTATAATGCCAAGGTTAGGTCTCAATTACACTACATTATTATAATTAGAGGAATATTAGGGAAAGAAGAGATGAGTGGATGAGGAATATCAGAACTAATAAAATAAGAACTCTTAGCCAAGCACTGTGGTGCATGCCTGTAATCCCAGCAACTCAGGAGACCAAGGCAGGAGGATTGCAAGTTCAAAGCCAGTCTCTCAGCAAGACCCTGTATCAAAATAAAATATAAAAAGGGCTGATATATAATTTTTTAAAGAAAGAGGGACAATGAGAGAGAGAGAGAATCAATTTTATTTAGTTTTTCATGTGACTTTCATTGCTCCAACACTTCATTGTGTACATGGTGCCCTTTTTATTTATTTATTTTTTAAGAGAGAAGGACAGCATGAGAGAGAGAAAGAGACAGAGAGGATCAATTGTTATTGAGTTTTTCACATGACTTTCATTGCTCTGACACTTAGTTGTCTATGTGATGCTGAGGTTTGAACCCATGTACTTGCGCATGCTGGGCAAGCGCCATAACTGCCGAGCCACCGCTCCAGCATCCCCTTTTTATTTTTTAAAGCCTCTCTAAGTTGCTGAAGCTGGTCTTTAACTTGAAATCTTCCTGCCTCAGCCTCCACAGTTTCTGGGATTATAGGCATGTGCCATTCATTGAACATGGCCAATTCTGTTATATCTTGAAAAAAAATTAATAACAAGAACATGATATGAACATGAAATAAATAGTGCTAATTCCCTCATGTAATAATTTCAGGAATATGGTTTTTGCTTTTTGGAAAAGACCACTAGAATGACTAGGGAAAAGTTGAATTCTCTCCTTTGGTCTGTCTTGTGAACCCAACAACAAGAAGAACAAAAATCAAATATAATTAGCAAGTTTATCTTAATTGAAGAGGATGGCTTTAACATCTTTTCAGACTTTTTTCATCCTCTTTTCATAATTATGATGCTCTATGTTTTTTTTCAAAGTAGGTACTAGCTCAAGCTTCAGTTTTTTTGAATGTATATTGAGTTTATGCTGTGATGATCCTGTTCCAAGTAGCCTCACAAACAAGTTTTGATATAGGAATAAATCAGAACAACTTGGTTACACAAGTTGGTTTCTCATTTTTTACAAGGGTTGGAATTGGTGGCAAGATGAAAACCATGAAGAACAATGTGGCATCTCATAATCAGAGTGTTACAAAAGACATAGGATTTTGGGCTTATGTCAGGTGATTTTAGGGAAGGTTTAAGGAAGAGGGACTTTGATCTAAATTGATGCTGTCTATGAGTGGAATCTTGATAAATCTTACCTGGA
>PVKS010047604.1:0-12759 GCA_004027875.1 Aplodontia rufa | reverse complement strand
ATAATAAACATTTTAAAAAATAACATACCATTTGATAACCATAATTGTATGAGATATATTAATACTTTGTAGATGAGAGTTGATACTTAGGGATTTTGGTGATTTTTCTGATGGTTGAATACTATTACAATTTACTGGAAAGATTTTAATCCAGTTCCATAAATCATAACAGAGTTTTTTCTTCTATGCTATATACTTTCTATTTTATTTTCTTTCTTTCCTTTTTAAACCTCTGTGTTTACCATGGGCACTCAAGAATTTTAGTTTGCTTTGCATTCAATGTTAACCTTTCAAAAGAATATATACAAAAAGGCTTTCCCTAACTCCAGATTACACATTCTTAAAAATTATTAAAATTCTTGTCATTTCATAATCCAATGAGGAAACATTTTACTAACATTTTTAATTGTAATTGGGTTTAGTGATTTATCATTTGAATCAAAAGATCCTTAACAAAATATTTTGTGTGAGAGCAGTTTGATAATTATTTTCAATATGGAAACAAGACTGATTTTTCTCTTTTATATGCCCACCAAAAAGTAATAACAGATTGACTTCACTGAGATATTTAATGCCTGAATGATGACACAGGTAAGTTAGCTATTTAGAGATTACAATATTCTAAAATTTGAAAAAGCTCCCTCAGGATTCTTCTTGAGATTCTTGCTTAATCTAGTGCTTCCCTGTACCCAACCGTCAAAAGGATTCAGGCAATTATCGGCTGTGGTTTTATATGCAGTAAATACTTCAAGGACTGTCCTTCCTTCTGACGGTTTTGCCCACTCTCTCAAAAGGTTATATCACAGAGCAAGTAACTTGTGCTTGCCTCAGCTTCTCCTTATGAAACTGGAGTTGACACCTGTTTGTCCTAATTGTTGGAAGCATTAAATGACGTAATTTATGAACACCCTTAACAGAGTGGCTGGATATGTCTGATGCAGTTTCAGTTATTGTCTTTGCTGTTATTTTGCTCTTAGTAAACACTTTTGAGAGTAGAGAATTAGCACCAGAACTGTAAAGTGTGTGCTTCTGCATAGGTCTGAATGCTATCTGTGCTGAGTAACCTCTTACAGGTGGGGTAAACTTGGGCAAGTCACTTAACCACTGTGCCTTATCTCATGCATCTGTAGAATGGATATGATAGTAATACCTCCCTTGTGACATTCTTTACAGGATTAAGCAAGTTTATCTGCAAAACCACATGGCAAACACTATAGAAGCTTAGCTATTCTTGTTGTTTTTACTTATCAATGTTTCATATTGATTACCCAATAACAAAGAACATGATTTGTTGGCTTGAATTGACTGAGACAGGTGGGGCAATCCTCAGTTCAACTGATTAATAGATACATAAAACTACCAAATATGTAAGTAAAAGGACCATGGAGCCTTTTAGAGAGTGAAGATGCACCACTGAGCTAAATATACAAACACTGCAGTGAATTATCATAGGAAGTAATATATTTAGTTTCATGGAAGCCTTTTAAATGTCTCCTAGTAATCACTTTTTCATTTGTTTGCACTCTTAATTGCCAGTCTATTTATATATGACTTACAAATCTGTTATTTCACACTAAGTTCATTTCCTCCTATAAATATTTATGAAGAACCTACTGTATGCCTGCTATAAATATTACTACCACACACCCTGCTCTGAAAGATCTCACAAAACCAAGAGAACCTAGAAGGAAAGGCATACAGCAGGCATCCATGTGCTTTTATAGAAAGTTTAGTTATGGTGCTATGACAGTGGGGAAGAGAATTCTCTCAGACTCGAGTCCTGTGTTCACTGAAAAAAATATACCAACAGGGGCTGGAGTGGTGGCTTATCAGTTATGGCACTTGCACAAAGACCCCGGTCCAAACCCCAACACCGATATACAACAAAGTGTCAGAGCAATGAAAGCCACATGAAAAACTAAATAAAGTTGATTCTCTCTCTCTCTCTCTCTCTCCCCCCATCTTTCTAATATATATTTATTATATGCTCAGTAAAATATTATAACCACTTGGTCATCATTTTTTTTTTTGGTAATAACATAAAAAGATAAACTCAGTTCTTACTTAAGACTCATTATTTAGAAGGCACTTTATCTAGCCATGGACACAGACTTGGAAAATACAAACCTGAATGAAAGAGTCCTCATTAATCTCACAGAGTAAAAGGGGTAAATCTAGTATATCAGAGATGCACAGCAGAAATGCATAACCATCCTTTAGCTCCATAAATTATTTAAATCAATATTCCCATGAAAGAAAGAATATATTCACATGACTAAAATTAATACCCTGTTTTCTCTTCCAGAAAATATGACCCTATACCCATGCTGCACAGTGGGTAAATATTTGGGTGTTAGAACCAAATAAATATAGTTGATTCCTTTGCTCCTCCATAAATTAGGAGTGTGTGACCTTGGGCATGTACCATAACTACTCTCTCTTCCTTATCTGCTCCATTTGTTAAGGGGATAAATAGTACCTACTTCATGATTTGGTTTTGAGGATAAATTAAGTACTATATAAAAAGTGTTATGAGACATATTAAGCACTGTACAATTGTGAATGATCATGAGCATTATTCATGGGCCTTTTATTATCCTCTCAGAAAATGGCTATTGCCAAGACTATCAACTTCTCTTTTTTTACACCCATTTCTAATACATTGTCAAGTTTTTGTCACTTCTTGATCAACACATTGCTTAAGGCTGACCATGTCTTGTAAGATTCATCTCTGTCTGTTGAATTCTAACCACCATCACCACTCAACAGGATACCTTCGGTAGCTGTCCAACTACTCACCTGATTCCATTCTGTTTTCCCCACAATAGAACCTCTTTATAGGAGCCAGAGTGACCTTCTAAAAACCAATCATACTCTATCACTCTACTGCTCAAGAAGTTACCATCTTGCCACAATCATTATCCTTGTCTAGGTAAAGACCTATTTTAAAAACTGAGATTATTTATTTCACACATGAGGGACTGAGAGGAATGGAATGGATAAGAGGCTCCCTGGGTCACATTCTACATATAAATGACAGAAGTGACATTTCTTCACTCCAGTGGTATTTTTTTCCCATAACCTACAGGGTTCACCTTTCCCTATTGTGATAAATGATAATTTCTTTGAGAAAACAAAGCTTAGCAAAGAGCAAATGCCAAATGAACTTGTAAATTCCCAATATTTTGCTCGTGAAAGAGCAAGAATGTGGGTCTGGAATACGAGTCACACATCGCCTTTTTATTCCACAATCCTTGATGGGTGATAGGTTAGTAAAATAAGTTAGATCATTACAAAAGTAGCTGAAAAATCAACTACCATATTTAAGAAATTTAACAAGAAGATTTCCAATGCATTATTTTAATCAATCACTTGATTGCATAGTAAATTCTGTTTCATATTTCTAATGTTTTTCTCCTAGTAATAATTATTTGTAGCCATAAGGAAATTAGCTTGCATATGTATATTTTCAATATTTTTGGTTCTCAATATATGCTGTAAATGTTTTATACAAAATATTTTCAATACACATAGATTAAATTATAGTATATATATTTTTTAAAGAGAGAGAGAGAGGGGGGAAATCAACTTTATTTATGTTTTTATCTGTTTTTTGTTGCTCTGACACTTAGTTGTGTATGTGGTGCTTGCTGGGTTTTGAACCCAGATCATCATGTATACCATGCAAGCATAATACCCCTGAGCCACCACTTCAGCCCCAAAACTATAGTATATTTTGAAAGATTCAATTATAAAATTACATTTAAAACTCCATGTAAGATGTATGTCTTTTCTGTCAAACTTGAAAGATTGTGATGTATAACCTACTACCTCCATTTTAGATTCCCCTTCCCCCTTTGAAGATAGTAACTCCCTCACCTGGGTACGCCCACCTGTGTCCGCCCACATCTTTCCAAGGACTCCTTCCGGTACCCAGCCATCTTCTTCCGGCAAAACTGGAATCCCTACTACCCTTGCCACGTGTGTGGCGACCCCACCCCCATTATCTCCCAGTCCCGCCTACTTCCTCTTGCACCTGCCTCCACTTAATCACAGTCACTCTTGCAGACTGTGCACCTGAGCTCCTCCAATTAGGGCAAAGGACAGTATTGCGTCAGGTCGACGTTAAAAACCCCTCACTCCCTTGCGAGGCACATTTTTCTTTCGCCCTTAGGCTGAAGTAAAATTTCTGCCTTGCTCACCCACACCCGACCACGTGTTTGATTTCATTTATAACACTTCATAACTAAAATCTCAAAAAATCATTCATCCATTTTATATACTTGAATGTGGCATTTACAAAGATGAGTAATACATTTTCTTTGTCCTTTAAAGTTAAAACACAAACATATACAAGTACTGAGTTAACTAAGGTGAGCATGATTAATTCTTTCAGAAGGAAAAGGGCAATCCAGATGCTGTAACATCTTGCATTGATTTTCCAGCCAGATCTGTGATGGTTTTTTAGTGCCAGTGCTGAAGAGACCATGCTATTACATACTACTAAACAGATTGCATACTTTTGCTGTTGCTGTTATTAGGATGGTAAAGCATTATTTCTGCAACTTTGATTATCTTAACAGATTTCTGTCCTTTGTACAGAAAGGAATATGCTGTCCTTTGGACAGGGGCCAGTGACTACAACTTACCAGTCACGTAAATGACTAGACTTGGGATGTTATACTTTTCTCAAAGCAAGACTAAAGGACCCTTGTAAAAACTGGAAAAAAAAAGCATGTCAATAACTTTCTTTTATCTTCCCAACTTAGGTTAATTTTGGAAAATATTCAAGCAGGGGACTCTAGGACTTATAAAAAGAGAAAGCCTACATGTGGCTTGAAAATTACTCTTCCAAGAACTGGCAGGCAACCTGAAGGACATGACTTCAATAAGAAATGGAAATTAATTAATGTTTATCTGCTTAGATATCACCATATATGATAACTTCAAAAAGGGAATAATAGTGGCCTAGCAGAGTTTAAGTATACAAATCTATAATAAATAATAACGTTTACTCTGGCTTCCAGAGTCTTTCTGAAGACTGTGAGTATCCATTATGATTTTTTTCATTAAAAATTCATGCATATGTTTCTTGTGAAAATTATCACCATGATGAATAAATTATAACTAAATTAATATTTCTGTTCACTTTAAATGAATATATCTGTTATATCTCAGGCATTATTCTAGATATAGGGGAAAAACAATTCATAGAATATACAAAAATCCTTTTTCCTCATGGAGTTTTTATATGGTAGTGGGAAAGACAGATAATGAACAACTAAATTCATTAAAGTATGCGGTATTTTAGATAGAAGTCAGGGTTGAAGAGTGAAATCAAATAGGGAAGAGCGAGAAATAATTTTGGACTAAGTAGGGGGTTATAATTTCAGACAAGGTGTCCAGGATAGTTTTTAGTGATAAGCTGTCATTTTACTAAGACCTGAAGGAATGAAGAGTGGGCAATGTGGATATCTGAGGAAGAGCATTTCTGGCAGAAAACAACAAAGGCTGTTGTTGACAAGAAAGGCTTTGTGTCAGCAGCAGGTTTGTAACAGGGGAGGAAGACAGGTAGGTAGCTGGCCACCGATTGAACACGGGGAAGATGTTGGTAGAGAGAAGAAAATGAAATAAAATCAACAACAGTTCCCATCAGATGTTACAGGGTAGTTGGAGGCCTCTCCGCTTTGCTCAGTAAGTTGGAATCCCCTGCAAGGCTTTGAGCCAAGTGCCATGTTCTAACTTTCACTTAAACAGGCACATGCTGGCTACTGCACAAAGACTGAAGCTTTAAAGCAGGAAGACCCATTCTGAGACTATTTTAACAATATATGCATCAGTATTTCTGAATTGCCTGTACCCACAGACCCTGTTAATGGTTTGGATCTGGAATGTCTCTCCACATCCTATGTGTTAAAGGCTTGATCCCTAAAAAGCAGCAATGGTCAGATGTGGGGATTTTTGAAAGTCACTGGATCACAAGGGCTCTGACTTCATTGCAGGATTAATCCATCCATGAGTTTATAGCTGATGGCATTATTGGGAGGTGGTGGAAACTTGTAAGAGGTGGGACCCAAGAGAGGGGAGTGGGTCCTTGGGGGCATGCCCCTGGGGACTATACCTTATCCCTGGCCCCTTCCCTCCCACCTCTGTTTCTTGTGGTGAGCAGCTTTCATCCTCCATACCTGCCCTTCCAGCTTGATGTTCTGCCTCACCTCTAGCCCAGGGCAATGGAGCCAGACAACCAGAGGCTGAAACCTCTGAAACCGTGAGCCATGATAAATATTTCCTCTTCTAAGTGGATTTTCTCAAGTATGTTCTTACAGTGTCAGAAATCTGACTAAACACATCCCATCTAATGTCATGAAAAAATCATACTAAAAACTCCCTAACATAACCTGATCTAAGTAACTGACCAAATTATAGAAATTTCTATTCCCTCAGAAAATCCATTGTCTGGAGGGGCATGGCTGATCAGGCTCTATTTAGTTCTCTCATGAATTTCAGCTCTGTCTCAGGTGGTTTGCTGGTCACTATCATTTGCCTTTTTCCCATTATTTTATGCTAGTTTTATTAATTATGCAATATTTTTATATATTAACTTATCATGAGATCCAAACAAGTTAAACCTGTACAAAATGAGGGTTATTGTTTCTATGAGAACCAAGTGAAATTCTTAGGAAAGTAAGTTTTTTGGTTTTTTTATTTCATTCAAGATAGTCTTACATTTAGGAGGGAATCATTGCCATACAATCATGAACAAATGCATAATGCCAAAGCAAGCCAAAGCTGATTCAATTCCATGGTCTCCCTGCTTTGGGTTCCCCCTGATCCCATGTTTCCCCCTAATTTACCCTGTGTTAGTTGGGCTTCTCATGGAAGTTGAAGGTTCCCCACTGGCTTGATATGCCCATACTCCTTCCTTCCAGCAGCCTTGATATCCTTCCTATGCCCTCTCCCCTCCATCCCCCCTCCCTTAATCCCCCAGCATCCTAGGCATGGTTCCCCTTGCTCACGTAAAAAACCCACATATGTTAAGGTTATTATTAGCTTAGCCAACTTTCAATCTGTTTCTGATTGTATTCTAGCTTCCACATATGAGAGAAAACATTTGGTCCTTGAGTCTCTTGAGTTTGGAATATTTCACTCAGCATAATTTTTTCAATCTGCATCAATTTGGCTTCAAATGCCATGGTATTGTTCACTCTAATAGTGAAGTAGAATTCCACTGTATATATGTACCACAGTTTTTTTAATTCACATATCCAGTGAGGGGCATCTGGGTTGGATCCATAGTCTAGCTATAGTAAATTAAGCTGCTAAAAACATTGATGAAGCTGTATCTCTGTAATATGCTGAATCTAGCTCTTTTGGGGAAATACCCAGGAGTGGGATAGCTGGGTCATAAGGTGGTTCCAGCCCCAGTTTTTTTGAGGAGTCTCCACACTGCTTTCCAGAGTGGCTGTACCAGTTTGCAGTCCCAACAACAATATGACAGTATTCCTCTCTTCCAACAGCCCCTCCAGCATATGTCATTTTCCATTTTCTTCATTTTTGCCACTCTGACATGAGTGAGATGGAATCTCAGTGATGTTTTGATTTGCATTTCTCAGATTACTAGTGACATAGAGCATTTTCTCATATATTTATGGGCTTTTTGGACTTTTTCCATTGAGAAATTTCTATTTAGTACCTTAGCCCATTTTATTGATTGGATTATTTATGGTTTTGGTGTTCAGTTTTTTAAGTTCTTTGTGTATTCTGGATATTAACCTTCTGTCTGAGGTGTAGCAGGCAAAGATTTTCTCCCCTTCTGTAGGTTCTCTCTTGACACTCTTGACTAATTCTTTAGCTGAGCAGAAGCTTTTTGGTTTAATGGCATCCCACTCATTTATTTTTGGTGCTAATGCCTGTGCTATGGGAGTCTTGTTAAGGAAGGTAGTGCTGACTTTTATGTCATAGAGTGTTGATCCTACTTTTCTTCAAGCAATTATAAAGTTGCTGGTTTAATTTCAATATCCTTGAACCATTTTGATATGATTCTTATGCAGGGTGAGAGGTAAGGATGCAATTTCAGTTGTCTGCATATGGCTGTCCAGTTTATCCGGCACCATTTGTTGAATGTGCTATCCTTCTTCCACATTATCCTTTTGCCCCCTTTATCAAATATCAGATGGATAAAGTTTTGTTGGTTCATCTCAGAATCTTCATTCTATTCCATTGGTCTTCAATTCTGCTTTGATACCAATACCACACTGTTTTTGTTACTATAGCCCTATAGTATAATTTCAGGTCAGGAATTGTTATCCTCCTGCTTCCTCTTTCCTGCTTACTAATGTTTCAGCTATTTTGGGTCTTCTTATTGCATATGAATTTGAGAATTGTTTTTTCTATATCCATGAATAATGTCATTGGTATCTTGATGGGGATTGCATTGAATCTGTATAGCGTTTTCAGTAAAATGGCCTTTTTGATTATATTGATTCTGCCTAACCAATAATGTAGAATGTTTTTCCATCTACTCAGATTTTCTGCAATTTCTCTGTTAATGTTCAATAGCTTTTGTTGTAGAGGTCCTTTATGTCCTTTGTTAGATTGATGCCTAAATTTTTTTTTTTCAGGAGATTGTGAATGGGACAAACTTCCTGATTTCTTCTTCAGTGGGTTTGTTGCTAGAGTATAGGAAAGCTAATGTTTTGTGAGTGTTGATCTTATAATCAGCCACTTTGATGAAATCATTTATAAACTCTAGCAGTTTTCTGGTAGAGTTTATTGGGTCTTCTAGGTAGAGGATTGTGTCAGCAAATAGAGACAACTTGACTTCCTCTTTTCCTATTTGAATTCCTTTGATTTCCTTATCTTGTCTGATAGCTCTGGCTAGGGTTTCAAGAGCTATATTGAATAAGAGTGGTGAAAGTGGACAACCTTGTCCTGTTCCAAAATTCAGAAGAAATGTTTTCTGTCTTTCTCCATTAAGCATAGTATTGGCTGTGGGTTTGTCATAAATGGATCTTACAAAATTAAAGTATCTTCCTTTGATCCCTATTTTCTCCAGAGTTTTGAGCATAAATGGGTGCTGAATTTTATCAAAGGCCTTTTCTGCATCAATTGAGATGATTATATGATTTTTATTTTTAATTCTGTTTAAGTGGTGAATTATATTTATTGATTTGTGTATGTTGAACCAGCCCTGCTTTCCTGGATTGAAGCCCACTTGATCATGATGTATTACATTTTTAATGTATTTTTGATCTGGATAGCTAGAATTTTATTAAGGAGTTTAGTGTCTATGTTGATCAGGGAAACTGGTCTGTAGTTTCTTGATGTGTCTTTGTTGGGTTTTGATTTCAGAGTTATATTTGCTTCATAAAAAGTGTTTGGGAATGTTCCAGCCTTTTCAATTTCATAGAAAAGCTTACAAATGATTGATGTTAATTCCTCTGTAAAGGTCTGGTAGAATTTTGCTGTAAATCCATCAGATCCTGGGCTTTTCTTTTTTAGAAGGCCTTTGATTGCTGATTTGATTTCACTATCTAAGATTGATTGGTTTAGATTTTCAATGTCCCCCAGTGTTAATTTGGGAATGTTGTAGGTGGCTAGATATTTGTCCATTTCTTCCAGATTATCAAATTTGGCAGAGTATAATTTTTCAAAATAAGTTCTGATAATCTTCGGGATTTTGGTTGAGTCAGTGGTGATCTCTCCATTTTCATCTTTGATTTTGTTGATTTTCTTCATTCTTCCTTTGGTGAGATTGGCAAAGGGTCTGTTGATCTTATTTAATTTTTCAAAGAAATAAGTCTTTGTTTTGTTGTTAATATGTAATTTTTTGTTCTCAATTTCATTGATTTCAGCTCTGATTTTAGTTACTGCCTGTCTTCTATTAGTTTTAGGATTGGATTGTTCCTCTTTTTGCAGGTATTTGTATTGGAGCACAAGACTATTTATTTGGGCTTTTCTTGATTTTTGATGAAGGCACTCAGTGCTATAAATTTACCTTATAAGAATGCTTTCATCCTATCCCAGAGATTTCAATATGTTGTTTCATCAATCTCATTCATTTCCCAGAATTTCTTGATTTCTGTTCTCATTACCTCTTTTATCCATTCTTCACTTAAGAGGGTATTATTCAATTTCCAAGTATTTGGGTAGTTTCTGTTGTTTTTCTTATTATTAATTGCTCAGATCATAGCATTGTGGTCTGACAGGATACATGTGACTAAATCAACTTTTTAATATTTGTTAAGGTTAGCTCTGTGGACTAAGATGTGGTCTATTTTGAAGAAGGATCATGAGCTGCTGAGAAGAAGGTAAACTCAGCCAATTTGGAATGGAATATTCTGTAAATGTCTGTTAAGTCCAGTTAATTCATAGAGTTGTTTAGGTTAGAGATATTTTTGCTGATTTTTTGCTTTGATGATCTGTCTATTGTTGACAATGGTGTATTGAATTCCCCCAATATTATTGTGTTGAGATCGATGAGGGGTTTAATGTCCTTCAGTATTTTTTCCACATATTTGGGAGGGTTGTAGTTAGGGGCATAAATGTTAACTATCATGATGTCTTCCTGATGAATTGTTCCTTTAACTATAATATAATGATGTTCTTTGTCCTTTATGAATAATTTTTGGTCAAAATTAACTTTATTGGATATTAGGATCACAACACCACCTTGCTTATTTGAGCCACAACCTGGTAGACCTTTTGCCAACCTTTCACCTTCAATCTGTGTCTATTTTTGATGGAGAGGTGTGTCTCCTGAAGGCAGAATATTTTTGGATTTTGTTTTTTGATCCAGTAAGCTGATATGTGTATTTTAATTGTGACACTGACTCCATTCATGTTCAGAATTAGAATGAATATGGGAATCTGGGTCCCTGACATTGTGACTATTGCTGTGTTTTGCACATCTTGGATATCTTTTGGTGTGTATTATGTTTGTTGACTTTCTTTTGTTTAAGGGTTTTGGGAATTGTTAGCATGTTCATCTGAATGAAGTATGTTCTTGAGAATAATCTGAAGTGTAGGCTTTGTGTTCATGTGACTTGCTAGGTTGAATTTATCATTGAAGTATTTAATTTCCCTGTCACATTTAAAGTTGAGTTTTGCAAGGTATATTATCTTTGGATGAAAACTATTTTCTTTCAAAATTTGAAAAATATTGTTCCATGCTTTCCTGGCTTTTATTGCCTGATCTGAGAAATCCATAGTTATCCAAATTGGTCTGCTTCTGAATGTGATTTGGTGTTTTTCCCTCTCTGCTTTTAGGATTCTGTCCTTAATTTCTCTGCTATTCATTTTATAGATGATGTGTCTTGGTGAATTTCTCATTTGATTAGATCTGTTTGGTGTCCTATAGGCATCTTGAGTTTGGTATTCTGGGTCAATTCTGATATGGGGAAAATTCTCCTTGGCAACTTCACTTAGAAGGTTCTTAATGCCCCTTATTTGTTGTTCAATGTTTTCCTCAATCCCTATTACTCTCAAGTTATTTCTTCTCATCTCATCAAATACTACTTGAAGTTCTGATCATGTACAATAAGCTTCTTTTCTTGTCTGTCCAAACTCGATGTTATTCAGCCTGTCTTTGTTATCTGATGTTTGTTCTTTGAGAGCTGAGGTTCTATTTTCTATTGAGTTTACTCTGATATTAGTATCTTCCAATGAGCTTTTGATTTGGCTTATAGTATTTTTCAATTTCTATTGCTCTGCTACATCTCTTTTCAGGCTGTCTATTTATAGATGTGTTCTCTCATCTCCTGAAATTGTTCTCTTATCTCTTTATATATGTGGTCTCTTATCTACTGAAATTGCTCTCTTATCTCTTTTTCTAAATTTTCAGTTTTTTTATTGAATTACTAAATATATTGTTGATACATTTTTCTAGGTTTTCATTTAGGACCCCGTCCATGGACTCCTTGGATGGAGAGCTGTGAGGTTGAGGTGGGGACTTATTTCCCTTTTTCCATTACAGGGAGTTTGTCTTGAGGTCAGATAGTGAATAATTCTCTTGGAGGCTTTGTTGATGGAATTGGAGCTTCTTATCCCTTTGCTTAGTTGGACTGGGTTACCATTTGGGTAGCACAGTTCAGTGGCTACCACCCCAATCAGTGAAGTATTATGAACCTTTAAGTTTTCCAATACCTCAAGTGGTAGTGGGTAGAACTCAATAAGTCAGCCAATGCGTACACCAGACGATGGCAACTGTAGCTGTTACAGTGATGATTAGCATCTGTAGGAGTAATTGGATTAGCAGTTTTCTTCCATGAGAACTCTCTATATTTAGATAGCAAGCAAACACCTGTTTTCAAGTATGACATTCTCTTCAGTTTAGCAGGGCCTTTACAGGTGAGGGAAAAAACTGTCTAGAGAGCAGAGAGCATGAGGAAGGAAGGTAGTGTGGGGCTTGTGACTTAGGATATAGAGCTACAAGGCAGTAGCTTTCCCTTATTAAAAATAAGGGAAAGATAGAAATGGGTTGAGTGGAGTAAAGACTTTGAGGGAAGATGAAAGAGGACAGAATGCAATTTAGGAATTGAAAGAGTAAAGAGAAGAAGAGGGTAGTATAGGGTGGGGGTCTTTTCTACCCAAGGAGACTGAAGACTAGTTTACTATAATGAAGTCTTCCCTAGGTCAGAGCCCAATGATATGAATACAGCATTGAAACACAAGAAGGCACAGTGACAGAAAAAGCCAACCACCTACACACACACACAAAAATACATACATCCAAGAGCACCAATTTCAGTAATAACAATA
>PVKS010047603.1:0-12767 GCA_004027875.1 Aplodontia rufa | reverse complement strand
GGCTTGGGGGAAAGGTAGATAAACTCATGGATTAGAATCATAGAACAAAATTGCAATTTGTTAAGATTTATGATATATAATTGCAAGATACTGCATAAGATATTTGAACAAGCTATACTGCATGCCTTTACAAAAATGTCAATGCTTAATCCTATTGTCAATATATATCAAAGAATAGTAAAGGATGATAGGAAGGGAGAAGAGGAGATGTTGGAACCAAGATAAGGCAAGGTACATTCCAAGCATTTATAATAATGTCACTGTATATACTATAGTCGTGTATATAAAAATGTTCTTCATAAGTATAAGAATTACGACACTGTACTCAGGTTTTTTGTGGAAAAACATAGGACCCAGAAAAGAGGCAAAGGATCATGGGATGGGAGGAGGGAGGTAGAGGAGTGTGGGGGAGTGGAGATATTGACAAAAAAACAAAAAACTAATTTGAGGGCTGGAGCAGTGGCTCAGCAGTTAGGGTGCTTGCCTGGCATACACAGTACAGGAGTTCAAACCCCAGAACCACTTAAACAAAAAGTCTTGGAGCAATGAAGGCCACATGAAAAATTAAATAAAATTGATTCTTTCTCCCTCCTTCTCACTGTCCCTCTCTCTTTAAAAAAACTAATTTGAATATAAAACACATAAGCCACAAATGTTTTTGAAACCAACCAAAACAACAGTCATCTTTTATATATGAACTGTAGTCAATTTTTAAAACATTCACTTTTCTAGAACCATCCCCTAAAAGAGCAACTAGTATGATTATTTGTGCATGGTAGACAATAAATATCTAAATAAGAAGTGTTCCAGATTCTGGGTGCAGTGGCACATGCCTGAAATCCCAGTGACTTCCGAGGCTGAGGCAGAAGGATTGCAAGATGAAAGCCAGCCTCAGCTACTTAGTGAGGCCCTAAGTAACTAAGAAAGACTGTCTCAAAATAAAAAATAAAAAGGGCTGGGGATGTGGCTCAGTGTTTAAGCAATCCTGGGTTCAATCGGCAGTATCCCCTGCAAAAATGCTCCCTCACAAAATCATATTAATTTTTTAAGAGTAGGAATGAGTGAGAAAGAATCAAGTGTATTCATTTTTTTCATCTGGTCTTTGTTTCTCTGATAGTTAGTTGTGTATGTGGTGCTGGGGTTCAAACCTGGGTCCTTGCACATGCCAGGCAAGCACTCCAACCACCAAGCCATCACTCCAGCCCACAAAAACCATATGAAAGTGGTGGTAAAAGAATAAAAATCTATGCCAGGAATGGTGGTGCACACCTGGAATCTTAGTAACTCAGGAAGGTAAGGCTAGAGGATGGCAAGTTTAAAACCAGCCTGGACAACTTAATTAGACCCTAACTCAAAATAAAAAGGGCTGGGTAGTTCTGTGGTGGAGTTCCCCTGGGTTCAATCCCCAGTACTGAAAAAAAAAGGGAATAAAAATTGTTGGGTGCAGTGACACATTATAGGAGTAGAATCAATAAGATTTGCTGATGTCTTCCTTATGCAAAAGATGGTGGAGGAAGGGCTAGGAGAATGGAGCTTTGGATGTCTCAGAACTCTGATTTGAGCAATTAAGTGTATGGTAATTTCACATTCCCAGGCTGAGGAAGACTAGAAAAAGTAAGTTAGGTATTGAGTTAGGCACAGGGGTACATGCCTATAATCCCAGTGACTCAGGTGGCTGAGATAGGAAAATCCCAAGTTCAAAGCTTGCCTTAGCAACTTAACAAGGCCCTAATCAACTTAGCAAGACTCTGTCTCAAAAACAAAACATAAAAAGGGTTGGGGATGTGGCTCAGTGTTTAACTGCTCATGGGTTCAATCCCTAGTACCAAAAAAAAAAAAAAAAAAGGTATTGAGCAAGTTAAGATGAAGACACATGACATATTCCACTGGATGCCACTGGATATGTCAAATATCAGGTGATTCATTGTCCTCTCCATCTATCATCTTCTAGGGCCCAGCAAGGAAGTCCAGTCTAGAGGTAGTTTGGAGAAGTTTTTGGCATATGAATAGTACTGAAATCATGAAATATATGAGATTATTTAGAGACATGACTTTCAAAACAAGAGTGTATTTTTACCATGCAAGTATCAAGAACTCATCCCAAAGTTTCTGATTCAGTAAGTCTTGGTGAAGTTCAGGAATCTACTTTATTAAAAAGCCAACTCAAAATATTTGGCTCATATTGGAATGGGCTTAAGTATTATTCACACTCGAGGAAGTCAAAACAGCAAATGTGGCCAAGTTCTTCTAGAATTTGGACAGATCTAGAAAGCGTTTGGTAGAGTCAGGTGCAGTGGTACACACCTGTAATCCTAGCAGCTAGGAAGGCTGAGATGGGAGGATCACAATTTCAAAGCCAGCCTCAGTGATTTAGCAAGGCCCTAAGCAACTTAGTGAGACCCTGTCTCAAAATGATTTTTTTTTTAAATAGAGAGAGGGACAGTGAGAGAGAGCAAATCAATTTTATTTAATTTTTCATGTGGCCTTCATTGCTCCAACCCTGAGTTGTGTACATGGTGCTGGGATTCAAACCCTGGTCCTTGTGCATGCCAGGCAAGCGTGGTAATTGCTGAGCCACCACTCCAGCCTTCAAAATGAAATTAAAAAAAAGAAAAACCCCCTGGGATGTGTCCTGGTAGTTTAATACTCTCGGGTACAATACCTGATACAAAAAAAGAAAAAAAAGGTTGATAGGTAGACAGGATGCCAGAGGGCTTTCTATTCTCTTTTTCTATTTTTTAAATTTTGTATTATTAGTTTTTTAGAAGGTAGGAGATTCTAGATCCAGTAGTTCATAACCTTGACTACACATTGTAACCACCTATTGAGTTTTTTTTTTTTAATACTGATTCACAGGGCCCATTCCAAATTAGTAAATTGGAATTTCTAGGAATGGCCCTCGGATATCAGCATTTTGACTTTTAATTGTGTTCATCGCCTCCTCCCCACCACCCCAAAAGCATTACTTTATCTCCCAGTGCTGCATACACAGCACGTTCGTTGTCGTGGAAGTGCGGGCGAGGAGCAGACGACAGACCGCAGGAGGCCGCGGAATGCACTGTAAAGTCCACTCAGCCTGCGAGTGAGCAAGACTGCAGTCGGTGAAACCACGGCCCCAGGGAGATGGGGCCTTTATGTATAAAGGTCTCTGGCCCCAGTCGAGGCGATCGGGCCATCCAGGATTCCACTTCCAGGTGCGTGTTTTCCACCCGACCGTTTCCCAAGCCCGCGCCAGCATCCGAGCTGGCCGACAACGCCGCCCCGTCGGCGCCCGTTTAGAGTGACGAGCGGACCCCGCCGCGCTTTCGTCCGACCGACCGTCGCCGCAAACCCGCCTCCGGCCCAGGCTTAGCCGTCCCCACCTCCTCAAGCCCAGCCGGGACTTCAGCGGCGGGGCCCAGGGCCTCTCACTGCGCGGGCGCCGCCGGAGTAGTGGACTTGGTCGCCATAGCAACCAGAGAAAGCCAACCGGCCCGAGGTGAACAGCGGTGAAACACTCCTGGAACTTTTTTTTTTTTAATGCTTTCCTTACCGCTTCCCGTGCCTGATGCGTAAATTTGAGGGTCTGGTAAGAAAGCTCCATCAGACACGTGCTGGGCCGAGAGGACGGAGACCTGGAGCTACAGACCAGACAGCCGGTACTCAGGAACGCGGCTCCGGGAAACCTGACGCTCAGCTAGACCGCCCCTTTCGGGATTGGGTAGAGCCCAGACAGCTCGGCCAATCACTGGCCACAGACGGATTCGGTACTGCGTCAATCAATGCTAAACAAAACAAGTTGCATCCAGAGCATTTGTGTGGTCCTAGCCAATCAAGAGAGTGGGAGAGGATGATTGGTAGAGCTTGGGGCGGGGTTTGCAATTGTTTTGGTTCTCTTATTTCGGTCTCTAAAATGCGGGTTAACCAAAACTGTGAACCATAATATTTGTCCTTTATTTTGGTAGTTGTGCAGGCGTTTGCGACCTGATGGCTAAACGTTAGCATCTCTCCACCACTTTGTAAGGCAAAGGTTAGAAATTACTTCCTTTTCTTTGAAATTGTCTATATGTGACCCAAACTGGAAGAATCTACTATCAACGCTTTTTGGCTGTCAGGGGCTTTCTGAAATGCAAACTGCATTCGAACTCTCCCTCCTCCTCCAACTTCCTTTGCATCAGAGTAGCTTTCATCCGCAACGGATAAACATGGACTCTAGGTTTTGCTTTTCTTCTTCTTTTGTTTTTGTTTTGTTCTATTCTGGTTTTGGAGGCTTTTTCGTGCACCAGCTAGTCAGTGGTTTCATTGTATTTCCCTACTCTCTTGCTGTGAATCTTGTTCCAAACCATCCCCTCATCATTATCTTCAGACCGCTCCATTCATTTTTCTCCCCTTGGGATACAAAATATTCAAGTCTCCTCCATCTCATAATTGTTGAATTGGAGCACATGTCTTCCATTCACTTCTCTTTCCTCGTCTCTCATTCACTTTTTTTTTCCAGTACAGGGGAGTGAACCCAGGGGCATTGAGCCACATCCCCGGTCCTTTTTATTTTTTATTTTGAGAAAGGGTCAGGAAAAGTTGCTTAGGGCCTTGCTAAATTGCTGAGGCTGGCTTTGAACTTGGGATCTTCCTGTCTCAGCCTTCTGAGCTGCTGGGATTAAAGGTAGGCACCTCTGCAGCTGACTTCCCATTCACCTCTCAACACATTCAACCCCTGCTTCTTTGAAACAGTTCTTGTCAGTTATTCAAAACTTCCTAATTGGGAAATTCAACTATCGATTATTTTATTCTTTTTACTATATTCAAAATTGGCTCACTTTGAAATTGTTGACTACTTTCTTACATGTAATTATAGCTATAATTTGTTTAATATCTATACCACCATTTCTGACATGGGGCCTGTATTCCTAGCCACTCTAAAGTCTGAGGCAGGAGGATAACAAGTTCAAAGCCAGTCTCAGAAACTTAGCAAGGCCCTGTATCAAAATAAAAAATAAAATATGTCAATCCTTGGTGCCAAAACAAAGAGAAAAGAAAAAGATAATCTATAGCACCAGACAATGTGCCATGTGATTTACAGGCATAGCTCACTTTATTGTGCTTCACTTTATTATATTTGGAAGATATTGTATTTTGTACAAATTGAAGTTTTGTGGCAACCCTGAGGTAAGCCAGTCTATTGGAATCATTTTTAACACGTGTTTACTTTGTGTGTCTATCACATTTTGATAATTTTCAAAATATTTCAAACTTTCCCATTATTATTGCATCTGTTATGGTGATCTATGATAAGTGGTCTTTGATGTTACTAATGTAATTGTTTTGCAACGAATTTAATCAATAGGTATTGTGCATTCTGTTCCACCAGGGGGCCCTGAGATAGAACAGAGAGAGAGAAATACTGAGTCTTGGGGGAAACACCCTTAAGCCACAGTTGTAAATCTTGAGCAACTTGCCCTTGGCCTGTGCCCTTAACCTTAACCCTTGACCCATGCCCTTGTAAAGTGAAGGAAATACGCTGGTGCAGGGAAACTGGTGAGAAATTGTACAGCTCCACCCTGGACTCACTTCCAATCTGGCCCCTGATATAGCCCCATATAAATATTGGCTTCCCATCCAAGTTGAGGTTGCTTTTCTCTCTTGAGACAGCCTGCATCCTCCCTTGAGTGTCTACCTTCCTAAATAAACTTTTGTCTATGCCTCTGTCTGGCTTGTGTTGAGATTCTTTTCCTTCACGCATGCCAGGGACCCCAACTCTTCTGGGAATTCCTTGGACCCTTCTCCAGAGATAAGTCTTCTCCAGTGATATCTCTCTCCCTGCCTGTCTCTCTTCCTTATTCCTTGAGACACAAAAAAATATTGAAATTAAGCCAATTAACAACTTACAATGGCCTCCAAATGAGGTAGGAGTTTAGGGACATCAAGATGGCAGAGGTAGGCTCAGCACAGTGGCACATGCCTGCAATTCCAGCAACTGGGCAAGCTGAGGCAGGAGGACTGCAAGTTTGAAGACATTTTCTGCAACTTAATGAGACCCTAAGCAACTTAGTGAGACTCTGTCTCAAAATAAAAAAATTTAAAAAGGGCTGGGGATTTGTCTCATCCCCAGTGATGTGCCCATTCAATCCCTGGTAGGCAGGTGGGGATGGCAGAGGCAGGATACAAGAAAAATTAGTGCTGGAGTACAACACAGGAAAATGAGTCATTCTGTCCCTGTTTAGCTAAATCCCATTACTATGACAACTGCCAGCCACTGAGGGCTTGTCACAATGGCAAGTCCTGCTACAGATTCTGTGTTCCAATCAGGCAACATCAAGTAATCAATGGAAACTGTATTCTAATTAAGCAAAAATAAAATAACCTGTAGCAACAAGTGAGGCAAGGCCGTCAATCAGGTCCATGGGGAGAGGACCCGGACACCTAAAAGATTTGTCCAGGGGCTGGAGCAGTGGCTCAGTAGTTAAAGCACTTGCCTGGCATGCACACGGACCTGGGTGTAAACCCCAGCACCACATACACAGCTAAGTGTTGAAGAAACAAAGGCCAAACGACAAACTAAATAAAGTTGATTCCCCCCTCTCTATCCCCCACCACTCTATTTAAAAACAAAACAAAACAAAAACACCTGTTCAGACTTGGGGCATTGAGCACCCCAACGCCCAGCCAGGCAACACCACTTACAGCCTTCCTTTAACTTTCACTTCAATAAATCTATGCTCTGCCTGTTACTTCTGTGTGTCTTATTCAACTGTTTGTTCAGGAAGCCAAGAACCTAGACCCCAACTGTTGGGAAAAGATGCCATCAAGGATTTGCATAGCTGGAGAGAAGTTGTTGCCTGGTTCAAAGCTCTGAAGGACAGGCTGGCTCTCTTGTTAGGGACTACTGCAGGTGGTGACTTAGGTTGAAACCAATGCTCATTTACCATTGTGAAAAGCCTAGGGTTTTAAGAATTACACTAAATCTCCTCTGCCTGGCTCTATAAATCTAACAGCAAAATTTGATGACAGCACATCTGTTGACAACATGATTCACAGAATATTTTAAGCCTCTCTCCCCCATCCCTGGACAACCACCATTCTACTTTCCATCTCTGTGAATTTAACTACTCCAAGTGCTTCATGTAAGTGGAATCATTAATATTTATCCTTCTGCAACTGGCTTGTTTCACTTAGCATGATGTCTTCAAGGTTGATCCATACCTTAGCATGTGTCAAAATGCCCTTCCTTTTTGTTACTGTATAATATTCCATTGAATGGACAGACTACATTTTATTTATCCAATCATCAATGGGTACAGATTGTGGACTGTGTGTGTGTGTGTGTGTGTGTGTGTGTGTGTGTTTTACTGGGGGTGTAAGATAGGGTCTCAATAAGTTCCTTAAGGTCTCGCTAAATTATTGAGGCTTACCCTGAATTTGTGATCCTCCTGCATTTGCTGTGATTACAGGCATGTGCCACTGTATCCAGCAAGGACTAGCTCCAAATTTGAAAGCAGTTGTATTGTGGATAAAATACAATTAAATAGCATCATGTTCTAATTAATAATATTTAATAGAAAAATCTTTCATGAAAAGAAGTCAATGAGAAAAACTTCAGTCTTAGTTTAAGAAATTGCCACAGCCACCCTTCAGCAACAGCACTCTAATCAGTCAGCAATCATCAACATAAGGCAAGACCCTCCACCAAGTAAAAAGATTACAGCTGGCTGAAAGCTCAGATGATCATCCGCATTTTATAGAAAGCATTTCTAACTAAGACATGTGATATAGACATATATGATATACGGCTGGAGTGCTGGTTCAGCAGTTGGAGTGCTTGCCTGGCATGCACAAGGACCCAGGTTCAAACCACAGCACCACATGTACAACTGAGTGTCCAAGAAGAAAAGGCCAGATGAAAAAAATAAAATTGACTCTATCTTTCACTTTCCCCCTTAAAAAAAAAAATACACTCTGAACATAACTTCACATGCACTGGGAAACCCAAAAAAATGTGTGACTCACTTTAATGCAATACTCACTTTATTGTAGTAGTCTGAAACCAAACCTGTAAGAGCTCAAAAGTATATTTGTACATCTTAAAAGTGCTGAAAGAAAAGATAAGTCACCACTCCAGCCCCTGGACGAGGACTTTTAAAGGTGCTTTCCTGACCCCCCAGTTGCTCTCAAAGTTCAATTTATAGGGTTGAGATCTTGTCAATTTAGAATTCCCTATTCAAAGAAAATATTCTTCAAAGGTTAAGGGGATTTTGTTGGTGTGGTGTTGAATGCCCATATTCCTAGCTTCTTAGGAGGCTGAAGTAGGAGGATCGTAAGTTCAAGGCCAGCATGGGCAACTTAGCAAGACCCTGTCTCAAAATAAAAAATAAAAAGTACTGTGGATATAGCTCAGTGGTAGAGCGCTCCTGGGTTCAAGTCCCAATGCCAGTCACCGGGAGATCAGAGAGGGGGCTATGGAGCATGTCTTGATGACAGATAAGCGGGCAGAGGGGCAGAGACGGTGAGTTGGAGGAGGACTTTTTTTTTTTTTTAAGAGACAGCGAGAGAGAAAGAATAAATTTTATTTTGTTTTTCCTGAGGCTTTCATTGCTCCAACACTTTGTTTTGTATATGGTGCTGGGGTTTGAACCTGCCTACTAGCACATGCCAGGCAAGTGCCTTAACTGCTGAGTCACCACTCCAGCCCCTGGAGGAGGACTTTTAAAGGTGCTTTCCTGACCCCCCAGTTGCTCTCAAAGTTCATTTTCTAGGGTTGAGATCTTGCCTTGGTTCTTTTTGCAACATCCTTCTGTGGTGTCCCAGTGCACCCAGACTCCTCATCTGAATATGTAAGTCCCCCATTCTCATCTCTATGTCAAACTTCATTTAAAACAGAACCACTACTTTAGAAAGAAGTAGCAGAAGTAGAAGCACAAGTCCATTAGGCTTCTCAATTTTCCTCAGGAAGTTTCCTGCAAGCTGGATTTACTAGGCTAGAGCAGGGTTTCTAGCCCTTGTCGTCATGAGCATTTGGGGCAAGGTAATTCTTGATTGTCGGGGCTGTCCTGTGAATTGTAGGAAGTTTCCCTTGCCCCTGTCCGCTACATGCTAGTAGCACCCCCCAAAACTGTAACAATCAAACTTATCTTCAGGCATTGCAAAATGTCCCCTGGCATACAAATTGTCCCTAAATTAGAACCATGGGTGCCAGAGAAATGAAACAAGTCTTATAGTTAGATATTTGGGTTTTAAATACTGATTGGGGCTGGAGTGGAGACTCAGCAGTTCACGGGCCTGGCATGCATGAGGACTTGAGTTCAAACCCCAGTACCATGTGCAAAGCAGCTAAATGTTGGAGCAATGAAAGTCACATGAAAAACTAAATAAAATTTATTCTCTTCCTCTCTCACTGTCCCTCTCTTTAAAAATATTATTAAAAAATACTGATTAACTACTTCCTAAACTATTAATAACCACAGAGGAAATAAAAACTTTGTGCTTTTTTTGTTTTGTTTTTTAAAGGACAGTGAAAGAGAGAGAGAGAGAATCAATTTTTATTGAGTTTTTCACATGGCTTTCGTTGCTCTGACACTTAGTTGTGTACGTGGGTGCTGGGGTTTGAACCCGAGTACTTGCGCATACTGGGAAAGCACAGTAACTGCTGAGCCACCACTCCAGCCCCAACTTTGTGCTTTTTAAGAAACCTGTATTTTTTTTCTCCTTTTATAAAGCATTCATTTTTGTTTTATTTTATTTTATTTTTTGATACTGGGGATTGAACTAATGGATGCTTTACCACTGAGCCACATCCCCAGCCCTTTTTATTTTTATTTTGAGATAGGGTCTCTCTAAATTACTTAGGACCTTGTTAAATTGCTGAGGCTGTCCTCAAATTTGTGATCCTCCTGCCTCTGCCTCCAGAGTCACTGGAATATAGGCCTGCAACAACATGCCCAGCCCCTCATTAAAATTTTATGGTTAGAAGCTAGGTGTGGTATCATATGCCTGTAATCCCAGCAACTCAGAAGGCTAAAGCAGGAGGATTGCATGTTCAAAGCTAGCCTCAGCAACTTATTGAGAATAGAAGAAATTTTTGAGAATGACAAGAAATATACCTGCCTAGCTGCAAACCTTGTGACAGTCACTATAAGCCATCTCTGAAATTTATTGCTAAAGGTTGTTTTTTATGTTGCTGAAAACATGCATCCTGTCATTCTTTTAAAATTGTGTCAATGGGAAGAAAGAACATTTTAAACATAGACATTCTGTGTTGCTATATTCTGTCTCTGCCAACAATCATTGATAAGAAAGAATAAAGAGCTTTCACTGAATCTCGTTCACACAGTGAAATCTGATTTCCCCCCATTACTATGTCATTTTCTTTGTCCTTTTTCCACTGTGTCATTTGCTTATTTACTCTAAACCACAGAACCAGTGCTGCCCTTCATGCAGCCATAGATGGCAGTTCAGATCTCCTCTCTAGAGTGACCAGGCCAGGGCTGGAATCTTGGCTCTGTGTGATTCTAGCACGGTTGAACCTGATCAAGCCTTTATTCTTTCTGGTCTAATGGGAGCAGTAATGCCTTCCTTGTGGCAATGATAAATGAGACCATGCTTGGGAAGGACAGCTTTCTCAAGTGTCCTTGAATAAGAGATTACTTGCAGGTGGGCATGGTGGCACACCCCTGTAATCCTAGTGACTCCAGAGGCAGAAGCAGGAGGATCACTAGTTCAAAGGCAGCTTCAGCAAATTATTGAGGCCCTAAGCAACTTTGTGAGACCCTGTCTCAAAATAAAATTTAAAAAGAGCTGGGGATGTTGCTCAGTGGTTAATTACCCCTGGGTTCAATTCACAGTACACACACACAAAAAAAAAAGCTTCTTTTTTTTGGTTTTCAAGAGAATGAATCATCAACCAAAGAGTGGCAGCTCAGCATTTGCTTGGCATGCGTGAGGACAGGGGTTTGAAACCCAGTACCACGTACACAACAAGGTGTCAGAGCAATGAAAGCCACATGATAAAATAAAAGCCACTAAATAAAATTGATTCTCTCTCTCTCTCTCCAAAAAAGAAAGAAACCTAACTATATTTTAGTTTTTAAAATGCAGGGAGTACATTTCACTCTAAGGACAGTGAGCAACAAGATTCAGGAAGGGCAGCAGCCACCAGAGCAGCTTCAGGGACCTCAGCAGCTGTTCCCTTCATTCAAGTGTCCTGCCATTTGCATGACTCATATTCAAACTTCTGTAGCCTCCACGCCACTCAGTTCAAACTTGCGAGAAAGAATGCTTGTTTCCCGTGGTTGACGGAGGAGCTTTTCTCAGGCAAGTTATTTTCAAATTGAATCAGTTGTGACCAGGGCGTAGGATCTCATGATGCAAACAGATCTGCAAAGACCTATGAGAAGGATTGCCAGGCTGGTGTACCCACCAAAATATGTGGGTTCCGTTCTTGGAAATGCCTGGCACATTGAGAGTGTTTACTGGGTCTTAGCAACTGTTGTTATTGTTGATAGAGTACCCCAGAATTTTCAGTCTCCATATTTAATTACATCATATTTACTGCTGAAATGACAATCTCTCCCCCCCCCCTTTTTTTTAAAGGGAGAGGGACAGAGAGAGAGAGAGAGAGAGAGAGAGAGAGACTCAATTTTATTTAATTTTTCATGTGGCTTTTGTTGCTCCAACACTTCGTTGTGTATGTGGTGCTGGGGTTTGAACCCACTTTACTCGTGGATGCCAGGGAAGGGCTGTAACTGCAGAGCCACCACTACAGCCCCACATTCTCCCCTTTTTGAATGAAAATAAAGGCATTCATTTATTTATTCATTTAGAAAATGTTTATTTCATACTTGATATTGAGTCAAAGGATGGATAGGCAGTGTAGAAAGAGGGAGCAGAGAAACGGGGACCCAAGGTCAACCTAGCCTCAGAATCACCTCCCATTAAAAGAAGAAAAATTATACCTCTCATAAGGAACAACTCATCACAATAAATAAAAAACCTATACAAAAAATGATAAAATAACAGCTGGCAGATCAAAGCCTGGGGAAGGAGGTGGGAAAGGGTCTTCAAAATGGTATAAAAAGACAGTCTCCATGTTAAGGAAAGGGTCTTGGGCTCCGAGGCCCAAGACCCTGCATCTATTTTGGGAAGCCTTTCCTTTCTCTTTGCTTTACTTTGCTGTCTAAGTTTTTAAATAAAAACTTTGCTTGCAACTATGTGTTGGAGTCAGCGGCTCTAATTCTTCGTTGCGGTTAGACAAAGAACCCAGACCAGACTGGCATCAATATGAGTCAAACAATGTTCTTGGCCATGGGAATTCAGTACACAGGAAATTTCCTGCCTTTATCATCCTAATATCCCTTCTTCTTCTTCCCTTCCCGACAGGGTCTTACTATGTTGCCTAGACTGGTCTTAAACTCTTGGGCTCAAGTAATTAATCTATCTTGGCCTCCCAAGTAGCTGGGACTACAGGCATGTGTAACTTTTTATTTTTTTTCTAATGAGAGACAACTTTATAAATATTGTGGAAGCTCGGGAATAGCCCTAGTAGAGTTTATACCCTTCCTCTCAGAGGTACCCACTGTCCTTATTTTGATATTGATCATTCATATGTTTTTAACTTTCTATCACAAATGTATATGCCCTGGGGCTGGAACAGTGGCTCAGAGGTAGCTCACTTTCCTGGCATGCACCAGGACCCAGGTTCAAACCCCAGCACCAGATACACAACGAAATATTGAAGCAATGAAAACCAGATGAAAAACTAAATAAAGTTGATTTTCTCATTCTCTCTCTCTCTCTTG